>PVHP010015897.1:0-15517 GCA_004024765.1 Zapus hudsonius | reverse complement strand
TCCGGACCGTCTCCCCCACCACGGCTCTCACAATCTTTCCAGACATATTCATTTATTTAAAAATGTAACCTGTTTCTAATAAAACAGAAAATACTATACTATTATTCTCATGGTTATCTCATTAGCCTTTATATTTAAAATCAATGTTCTGGCAATTGAATTTTCCAGAGAGCTAGAAGGGATTCAATCACCATCTCCTGGCGTTATTATATATTTAACGTGGTAATGCTCTTTCCAAATGTACAGCCCTTATTGACTTGGAAGTCACCATGATTTAAAATGTGAAGGCATGATACGTACACTCACCATCTCCCCACCTGCCACCTACAGTACCTGCATTTGGAAGCATTATTCTGGACATCTGGAACTACTTTTTGGGACCATTATCTTTTCTGAGCTCTGGAGCTGGACCCATTTTCTCCCAAGCAGCCCTGGAGCCAGTATCCAGCTTACATAGTAATTCCACTCTGTCTCACCAATAATGTTTCCGCAGTTTTCTTATTTAACCCAGATAAGTTATGTTGGGAGTGTTTGCAAGGAAATATGGCACCAAATGCTTTTATAATATTAAACATGCATTCTGGAATATGCTGGGACCATGCTCACTAAGGGTTAAAGCACTGCAGTAACCAGTCTGTGGGGGTGGAGCCAAAGGAGCCTGCCCACTGCTTGCTGCCAAAGCCAGGATTCAGCTTGTTCTAAGTAGATTTCCTCTAGAACTTCCTCTCCCTGCCTCGCTAACTTTGTAGCTGTTGACTGGCCTCTCCCCTTCCCTGCTCCATTGCTCCCATTTCTGCTGCACCGAATGGTAACTCTACTTAATAATAAATGGTGTCTATGAGAGAGGATTTTAATTGTTTTCACCAAAAAGGAATAATAAATATTTGCGGTGGGTTGATAGGCATTTTTAGACTGATTCTATGATCTCATAATGTATACATGAAACATCACATTGCTGCCTGTATAGGTCTATACAATTATTATTTGCTGATTGAAAATAAGATTAAAATTGGAAAATGTCCTCTAAATTGACTTTTATTTGAATACTTCTGAGATGTATGTTAAAGAGAAGAGTCAAGTTCTCTTTAAGAATAAAACCCAGATTTGCCTTTTTTTTCCCCCCTCAAATAGACACAGTTGGTAATGCTTTGGTAGTTATAAAGGCTGCTGCTTTTATGAAGAATCCAAGCTGAATGCCACGGGCTTCCAAATATGTAGGTATTTACTGAGATCTTTTCAAAAAATTATTTACTTGAGAGAGGGAGAGAGAGAGAAGGAGAGGGAGGGAGAAGGAGAGAGAGAGAGACACAGAGAGAGAGAATGGGTACACCAGGGCCTCTAGCCACTGAGAACAAGTTCCAGATTCTTCTGGCTTTCTGTGGGTATTGGGGGATCATCCTTCTGCTTTGCAGGCAAGTGCCCTAACCACTGAGCAATTTCTACAGCCCTTACTCTGAAGTTTTTGAGAAGGCAAGTCCAAAATGCTGAAGCATAGTGTACTTGCAAATCATTGACTTTAACCTTCATGCCTTTGTTAGAAACTTTCTTTAGGTTAATGACAGTTTTCAGTTATAAGCAAGCCTGTGAGATAAAGGAGCCAACAATTTAAACTCTAAATATGAAAAAATACTAATATTTATTTTCCTTATTTTACTAGTCACCTTCCAAGCATTTGCAGATGGGAAAACAAAACCTATGTTGAATAAACACTGAATGAAGGTGTTATTAAATAGACACACAGCAAACACAGGATATGGCAGGCTTCACAAATACTTAAATTCATTCTTACAACAATAATCATTTGAGGTAGGTATTATCATCGTTTATTAAGCTGTCAACAGAACTTTATTTTTTTTGTGGACAGAGGTCAGGAGGGCAGATAATAGCAAAACAGTTCAGATTCAACACCAAGGTCAGCAGGTCCAAGAGCAGGCCTTCCCACTCTCTACCAGGTCCACAGCCGCCATGGCAGGACTAAGTTTAGTCCAGAAGGAGAACCGGCTCTTCTGCAAAGGGCCTTCTCAATGTTGCTAGTATCTTGGGGCGTCAGAGAGCACTTTGGAAGGAAAGTGGGCATCTCACCAAGAGAGCATCAGGATGGAAGGCTGGGCAAGGGGCAGGGCCAGGACTGGGCCCGAGTGCCTGTTCCAGCCACACAGGTGCTCCTGTTCCCACCTGGCCCCTGTCCTCGAACAAGGCGCCCAAAGTGGGAATGAGAGAGGGAATCAGCCTCAGGAGACCACAAGCATGGCCTCTACCATCATGTGTGCAAACCGCTTGTCAACTAACCCTGTGTAACTAGAAAATTCTAGAAACCAGTCATTTGAAATATGATTAATCATGAAAGAGACTTATTCACTCATTAATGAAGATGCTTTTTGCAGCATAGCATACAATATTAAAACATGAAACACGCAGAAAAGGAATCCAAATATAGGGAAGAATTCGGAAGGTAATCTCATTGATGATACAATA
This sequence comes from Zapus hudsonius, assembly GCA_004024765.1. Taxonomy (NCBI): domain Eukaryota; kingdom Metazoa; phylum Chordata; class Mammalia; order Rodentia; family Dipodidae; genus Zapus; species Zapus hudsonius. The sequence continues at coordinate 13,042 of PVHP010015897.1, read as the reverse complement.
TTTTCTTCTTCTGAAAAGTCAAAGTTGGAAGTTTCCAGCCACAGACTAAGTGTGGAGGTGGTTATAGCACTACAACCGGAGGTTCTCAGCCATTTTCTTATCTTTTAAAAATATTTTATAAATGAGGCCAACACAGGGCCAAAGAAGACTACAACGTGAATCCTGAAAAGGTCTCCTGTTTACTGAAGGCCAAGTGACCGCCGGGTTCTTTGTCAATCAGCCTCCATTGCAAAGCCTTCCTTAGACATCTCAGAGTTTTCCTTTCTAGTTGAAGAGCTTGCGATCCAGAGATTAAAACCCTTGCCAAAGATAACATCGAAGGAAGTGCTAGAATTTTTATTAAACTCTGTCTGACTTGAAGTATTTACTTTTCATGGTTGATCACATTGTTCTCCCCCAGTCGGGGTGATGTTCTAGCATTCATTTATCACACTGCTGAGGCAGACATTGGCAAATAAATCTACAAAGGACTAAACGAGTCATGTCTAAAATGTAATCAAGGCCCTAGGGTCTCAGAGGATGCACACGCTCCTTTCGCTCTAGGTCTTGTGAATGTAAGTAAGACTCGTTTTCCTCTTTTGGATGTGTGAGGCTAAGAGAACATGTAAATGAGCACTTTCTACAGTCCTTTGATGTCTGTTTTTGTGTGTGTTGGGGTGCACAGATGTGTGTGTGCATTTGGAGGCCAGAGGACAACGTCAGGGATCACTGGGCTGTGGTTTCTCAGGTACATTGTACACCTTTTGGTTGAGAAAGGATCTCTGGATCCATCAGGACGAGGCTCAGTGGTGACTGCAGAGCTGCCTGCTCTCATTGGTTTGGTCCTCTTGGCTTTCATGACTGTTAATATGAACTGAAGTAGCTGACAGCCTTGGCGGGGTGCTCAAATGACCAACCACATTCTCTGGGGTTATGAAAAGTTAGTAATATTTCTCTATTGTTTCGCATCTGATTTTCTTTCTTTTTTTTTTTTTTTATTTTTCAAGGCAGGGTCTCACACTCGCCCAGGCTGACCTGGAACTCCATCTGTAATGCTGGTCTAGCCTGGTCCTCACAGCAATCCTCCTACCTCTGCCTCCCGAGTGCTGGCGTCCAACATCACACCTAGCCAGATTTTCATGTTATCTTTGTGCCGACATATGCTTCAAATAAAATGCTATTAGTAAGTACCTTGACTCTTGCCTGAATGGATATTGAATGCTCACCTTTATTTCTTTAATTCAACCAGCTCAACATCAGTATATATGCATAGTTTTAGTATAGGCATAAAATTTTTGCAAATGTAAGATGAGCTTGTTTAAAATGTTTCCTCTAAGTAATATTTCACTGGCACCATTTCAAGGCTGAGCAAGCAGTAAGCTACCACATCAGGACAGGACTGGGTGGAGGCTTGTCCGGGCCACAGAGCAAAAGGCTTGAAAGGGGACTTTCTGGAGTCCTGGGCTGGCATCTGTGATCCTAAACAACATCACCTAATCCCTGGGCTCCACCGTTCCCTACAGCATCTATGCACATGTGTCTTAGCATTTCCACAGTGCCAGCAAAATCTCCTTCATGGAATCTTCTAAATTGGTAGAGAAAATATCCACATTTCCTGTTAAAACTTAGCATTTGGAAAGAGAAAAACAGAGCAAACAGGAAAGCCATCTATTTATTCGAGGGGATAATGGGAAGAGAAGGAAAAGAAATTATTGGCCCATGAAGATATATTTGCCTTTCCTAATATTTGGTATTGAACAGAAACCCACATTCACAGATGAAAATGTACTTTGGAGATAACCAATAGGCAGGAATGGAGCTGGCTCTGCCTCTCTTGTTTGGATATTATAAAAAGAAAAATGTAAAGGCTGGAGATATGGCTCAGGGGCTAGAATCCTTGCTGTATGAACATGAGGACCTGAGTTCAGATACCCAGCCCCCCCTAAAAATATGGGTGTGGTTGTACACACCCAGACTCCCAGTGCTGGGGAAACAGAATGAGGGGAATCCTGGATTCTGCTGGCTAGCTCAGTTCATGGGCTCTAGGTTTAGTAAGAGATTGTGTCTCCAAAAATAAGTTGTGGAGTGACAGAGGAAGGTGCCTGACTTTGACCTCTGGCCTCAACCACCCCCACCACACACATATAAGCATCCATACCTGCATGCATACCACACACACATACACAAAGCAAAAAAAGAAAGAAATAGAAGAAGAATAAGAGAAGAGAAACATGCATGTGAAGTCAACTCAGTGAGGCCAGCCATCATTTACAGTGCGGCTTTTAAATTGTGGGTTTAGATTTCTGTAGGAATCCTTCTGACAATCCCTCACCATTATAAATGGACCTTAGGGAGGTCCTGAGTTTCCTTCTCCAACTCTTAGACACCCAGAGGACAGTGATAAAAACCAGTGAAGCAGGACAGATTCCTGAAGCTGCCAGTAGGCAAGCGCCGAGCCGTTCTTCTCCCCCTAGTATGGGAGCTATAAACCCATAATGCAGGGCTAAAGACATGGTAAAGGGCTGGCCACACAAGTGTGAGGACCGGAGCTTAGAGAGTTAATTACCAAAATGGATTTGGACTTTCCAATGACTTTCTAAATTTCTTGTCATTGCTTTGATGTCCACAGGTTGGACTCAATTGCTCTCAACCCTGGCTGTGTGTTCGACTTCCAGGTCCAAACTGCAGCTTCTCCAAGGAGCAGAGCACTGGCACTAGTGCTTTTGGGCAATTCTCCAGGTAATTAATATGCACAGCTAGGTTTGAGACTTCAAATTACTATTATACAACAACACCAAGCAATTCACCTCCTACCTTAATCAGCAAGACCCCATTTTCCAGTTTTCATCACTGAAAAAGAAGGTATCTTCATTACAGAAAAAATTTACCTACAGAAAGCTGTATTCATCCATTTATTTCCTGTTTCAAGAGGTTAAATTATGACAAGAGCACAGGTTCCATCACATCACACTGTATTCCCGCTCCTGCTCTGTGAGCAAGGCTAGCCCAGGCTGCTGCTGGCCTAACTCATGGCTTTGTGGGAAGCTGTACATTGTAAGATGTTCGACTTCCACACACTTCACACTTCCCTCTAAAGTGTGACGGCAGTCCAGACAAAAGAACAACACCACAGTGATCCAGACATTCAATTACAAAGGAGAGGTAGAAAGAGGTAGCTAGGCAAACAGTAATCCTGGGGTTAATCCATTCGAGTCAACCCGCTGTCGAGTGAAGTCAAATTTCCAGTCTAGCCATCTTTGACAGCTGCTTCCTCCTGAGGAGCCTTTCTCTTTCATTGTGACTGTGACTGGTTTTAAGGAATGCAACTGTCTGAAACTCAAGAAAAGTTAGGTGTCAAATTAGGGGTTGCTCAGAACTCCAGGTATGGTCTGGAGAGAAGATTTTAAGACGTGTAGAATTCTCATGAATTTTGGTTTTTGTAATTTCATACCACTCTCCCCTTTGCTTGTTCTCCTTTTAAGTAACTGGCTTATTTATGCACGGCAAAATTACTCGGGCATTTGCTTCATTCTTGGACATCTCAAAACATCTCTCATCATTTGTGATTATTCCATTTAGGAAGGGCGATTATAAGCTCCATTTTTGTACAATATTCCATAACGGAGAACAGAATCTTATCATAAAAATTTCTGGCTAAGGGATTCAGTAGAGGGGGATTTGGGAGGGGAACAGGGGAGAGAGGTGGGAGGGGATTATGAACATAGTATACTGTCTGCATGTATGGAAGTTGTCAAAATTTTATAACTAAAAAAATTATAACTATATTATGTGAAGGTATCTTTTCAATGCTGATGGTCTTTATATTGGAATATTGACATTCTAAGTGGAAAATACAATGAGGCAGTGTTTAAACAATATTCTTTAGAGTAACTGCACTGTAACAGCATGTGGAGATGTAAGGAGGGGTTGGGGGCACTTGATGAGGACCACTGCTCCAAACAGAGTTCAAACAAGGACTAAATAGCAATCATAGTTGGGGTATCCATGATTCTTATCTGCTAGTTTCAAAGTTATTCTCTGCTTTTAGAGGTTTATGAGATGCCTCCCACGGTCTGGGGGGAAAAAAACCCTCAAGTAAGCTTTATAGCCATGGGAAAGAAAAAGCCATTAACTTTTTAAGATAAAAAGTGTTAAAGCTTCAGGGATTAAACAAACAAAAACTACCCTTTTCCAGTAGCCTAGAGAAATCTCTAGGCTTTTGGTAAGCTGGAGAAATCTCTAGGTTTTTGGTAAGATTTCCAACAGGAAAGCTCAACAAAGAACCATCCTACAATGACAAAGAAGAATTGAAACTTCCTTCTTGGGGTCTCAGTGTAGCTTTCTTTTTTGTTTTTTTCTGTCTTTGAACTCTATCAGGACACTGCTGTTTCGTGTACATGCTCCTTCCAGTTCCATAAAGGCATCTTCACATGTCCCCAGTGAACTTGAGATCCATGGATTGCTTTTATGTTCAATTGTCTCCTGGGAGACACGAACAACCTAAGGTTGTGTGTAGGGAAAACAACGGGAAATTGCTTCATCACTATGACTTTATGCAAATGTATCTCTGTGAATATGTTTTGTTGTTTTCGGAATTAAATATGTTGACATGTTCATGTTGGAAATTATTATTTTTCATGGTTGAACATTTCTCAGTATACAGATTTGTAATGTGTTGCTTTTTTAAAAAAAGCCTTGTGTCAGTGGTCCTTTGCACATTAGCTGAGATAGCTAAATAAATCCATCCAGTGTGGTCTTCATCACTTCTCTAATTGTACTTACTTAATCTTAGGATACACGAATCAGATCTTTTATACCATTGTTTTCCTTTATGAATGAAAATCTTTAATTATAGAACAAGTCCAGAATGAATACATCTTAAGGCAAATTGGGTGTTCCACTTATAAAGTTCATCAAACTCTCAATTAAAAAAAACAAGCCTCGTATGGGAGGAAGGAACATTCAAAGCTAATTGGCTAATCAGATAAAAACCTTAGTAAGATCCTTGAAATTTCAGGAATATATGCCTGGAAATGATCTCAATTCCCAAATTCCCAATCTGCACATGATTTGGTCATATTCCTTCCTGGATTTCTGCTCAATTGAATTTTCCTTCATAGTGACGTGTTTCTCCACCTCTTCTCACATAGCAAATCCTTCTTAGCATTCACCAAATTTTGTTTCTGAGTTAATGATCATGACATAAAGGCACCATGAAAACTGGATAACCACCAGGCTGCTTTGAAACAGGGATAAGGGGGGAAGGCGATGGCTTCCATGTCACATAGTGAATTTGAACTGTAGGACCATCCAATTCAGGGTAGATGGTAGGCCATCAGTATTGTTTGGCAATAATGGGATTTGTTATTGTTAACATCCATGAAGGTAAAGAGACCTCTAAAAGACAACTGTATTTTTCTTCTATTTCCCCCTCTCCCTTCCATTTCCTCCTTACTCCAACTTCTTAATAAAAAAGGGCAAGAACTCGGACTTTGACACTCAAAACTTTCTCTACTAGTTACCAGCTATTAACTGTAGGCAAATTATCTGGTTTTTTCTGTGGCTCATGTTATTCACCTGAAAAAGCACATTCCTCATTGGGTTATTGTAAGAATGAATGAGGGAATGTGCACAGCACTGATTTAGCAAGCAGTAGTAAGGACTCACTGAAGAAAACCTGAAAGCCATGAGAACAAAAATGAGTTCCTACTGTGCATCCAGTGGTCAGGCTTTGTTGGGTATCTATCTCAAATTTAAGTCTCTGTGAGGAAAAAAAAAAAACTAAGCTCCTTTATTATATCTGTGGCTTTGGGGAACATTTTTCTTTGGAGGTGTTTCTTAGAAAATAAGACATGAGCCCAACCAACCCCCCAAAAGCACATGCTGGGCTTTGTTTGGGTCAGTAGAACTACTATAACAAAATACCATAAATTGGATGTTTTTTAAAACAAAAATTTGCCAGGTGTGGTGGCACATGCTTTTAATCTCAGCACTTGGAAGGCAGAAGTAGGAGGATTACCGTGAGTTCAAGGCCACTGCTCCCTTCGAACTAGAGATAGGTAACTTCTCTCTGCATCCTCAGATGCTCTTATTCTATTCATGCACAATCCTTACGTCTTCTGAGGGCACTGTTCTTACTGGGGAAGGGTCTACTATGCAAGCACAATCACAGCACAACCGCATTTTGGATTAGGGCTTTCACAGATGGCTTTTCGAGACACATTTCAGTATATAACAATGATATAGAAAAGAGCACTTCCTTGGTGTATCCTGATTTGGAAACCCGTGAAGGTCAGCTCTATATGGTCTCTAATTAAGCCTAATCTTTAACATTCAGGTGGGCTTGACAGAGAGGGAGACAGAAACTTTTCTCTTCAATCTACTTAGTGACATTGACTTGAAGACTCAATGGTCCAAAGAACTTCTAATAAATATATAACCAAGTTGTTCCTGAAGTTTAGTATAGAACGTTAATTGGATATTATTGAAATGCATACTTGGTTAAATTAGTGATTAAAAATACAGACATTTGATATGCATTTAATATAATTAATTTATAAAGTTAAAAATATTTACATGTATTAGCTCTTGATGCCATAAATGTTCTAATTCAAACTACAGAAATATATTCCAGACTTGTGTAACCCTCTCCTAGATTTTTGTTTGTTGTTGCTTAAAGCATTTTCATTTATCTAAGAATAAAAGCCTGTAGGTCTTCATTAGGTAGGAAAAGATGTCTGTCCTCCAATTCATTAACTACAGCTGGAAAGCCCTTCCTCAAATAGTATAAAATCTCAGTTAAACAATAAATAAGAAATAACAAACATCATTCATTTAGGTAAAGGTTTATGATAAAAGAAATCAGTGAGTAAAATTTCAATTCCTATGTAAGTTCTTTCTTCTTTGGAATTTTTTTTTCTTGAAACCATAATTGATAGTGTCGCCTTGGAAACAATTCTGAGAGGAGCTGAGTTACTGGAAATTGCACAATTTAATCTTAAATGATAATAATGTGTTGCTTCTTCTTATTAATGCCAGCCAGTATTGCTGTTAAAGAAAATTTGAGTATCTTTTTTTATCATGCTGTAGGTTAAATGTAAAGAAAAGATGCTACAAATCAGAAATTTGAGCTGAAAAAGGTATATAGATGTTTCTGAGTAGTGAGTAACATACTGACTTTTTTAAAAGTTTTAGTCACTGATTTCTTGGGTAGGCTGATGTAACTCTGTATGTAAAGGAGTCAAATTTGCCTAATAGGCCTGCAAAGGTTTGCAGGAAATTCCCTAGGCTCATATCTTGAGGCTTGAGGGGAACTGAGGAAGCAGGATTTTGCCCCCACACAATACTCTAAAGTGGGTTAAAAGAACTTTGGTTTATTTAACAACTCCTCGATCTCTTCTTTTAATTACAGTGTATGGAAGACACTGTCCTCAGGGTCTTAGAAATGAGAAGGTAAAATAGACTCATCTCCCTTCACAATTCACTGAGGAAATCCAAGTAGACTTCCTTCCCCACCCCAGTGGAATGATACGCAGTTCTGCAGGAGCACAGAGTCAGACATGCAGAGAGGGGCTGAGGAAATGGCTTAGTGGTTAAAGGTTCTTGCTTGCAAAGCTTGCTGGCCTGGATTCAAGCCCCCAGACACACAAAGCAGGACCGCATTCATTTGCAGCATACACACTAACACTTACACACAAACACATAATTTTCACTTACCATCTAGGGCCCAAATGAAACCTATGAGGAAGTGGAGAGATAAGCAAGAGACCTACCTCCACAGCAAGTCAGACAACCTATGGAAGGATAATGAGGACACCTAATGCAGTCCAAAGCAGAAACCCAGAGACTCTTAAGACCTCAACAGTAAAACAGACTTAAAACTCACCCACCATAACTCAGAGGAAGAGGGGGCAGAAAGACTACAAGAGCCATGCTGGGGAGAATATCCAGAGACATTACCCCACTCAACAGCAACACACAAAGAAAAAAAATTGGCGACTTCTTGTCCAACTCACAATGCCCTATCCCATGGACTGGTCCGGCAAGCCCAGTGAGGAGGACCCCCAGCAGGTTGGGGACAGGGAGGAGGGAAATGGGGGTACCATCACAAGTCTTGCTCATACAATGTATCTAATTATAAGAAATAAGTTAAAAATATGAGCTGGGGAGATTGTTCAGAGGTTAAAGGTGCTTCCTTGCAAAGCCTGCTGACCCAGGTTTGATTCCCTAGGACCCATGTAAAGCCAGACACAAAGTTGCATAAACATCTGGTATTCATTTGCAGCTGCAAAGAGACTTTGGTGCAAACATACACACATGTGTAGATAAATAAATATAGATTTTATTAAAACTTGCAGAGAGATGGAGGCCAAGTGCCTTGACTGCTGGGGGTCTAAGCCTCTATCTCAGAACTGGAACTTCACCAGGAAGGCAGCAGGAGACCTGGCACTTTACTAAAGCCTTGGAAGGAAGAAAATATTCAAAAACAACCTCTCTGGAAGCTGGCATATACACTACTATTAAGGAAAACTTTATTTTGTTTTTGCCACCTAGAAGACAATGTGTTTGGGAGCAAGGAGACTTGGTTTCCCAGTCATGTTTTAGGACGGGAGTTTAAACCTATGGAATGTGACGTAATTGTGTCAAAATCAAATGAGTCACAAAGAAATCACCAAAGCTAAATTTACTAAATATGAGTGACTCTATTTTCTGATATTTATAATATTACTTTTTATTAGCATGTTTTTTTTTTTTTGTTTGTTTGTTTTTCGAGGTAGGGTCTCGCTCTAATCCAGGCTGACCTGGAATTCACTATGTAGTCTCAGGGTGGCCTTGAACTCACGGCAATCCTCCTACCTCTGGCTCCTGAGTGCTGGGATTAAAGGTGTGTGTCACCACGCCTGGCTGGATTAGCATGTTTTTATTGGTTCCCATTCATTACAGTTGGACTGGAAGTCACTAGAAATGTAAACTCTTTCTTCCTCCCTCCCTCCTTCTCTCTCTCACCAACAAAACATGTGCTTTCTGTGGAGCATGTTTTATTTTTTGTTGTTGGAATTCACAGATTGTCTTTTTGAAAAAACAAACAAACAAATAAAACTTTTGTATTGACAATTTCAACATTCATGTGATGTATTTTGATCCCAATCTCTTCCTGTTACCTAGCCTGGTCCATTTTCTCCCACTCTCTTCTGCGAAGCTCCTTCTTCTTTCCAACCAGTTCTTCCATTTTGATGTCTTTTTTTCCACCATGATGGAATCCTGAGGGGCCTCATATTGTGTGGGACTTGTATAGATAACAATTGTCACTGTGAGGCCATGAATGCAATGGCCGCTTCATGTCTGGAAGACATCACAAAGCACCCCTCATCCTCTGGCTCTCATGTCCCTTCTGGAGCCTTGAAGGGAGGAGAGATAAAGACTCTGTTGAGCTGATACTGGTTGTATTTTCTGCAAGTGTCCATGACCTAATGATTTGATTTAGAAACAGCAGAAAAGGGGTCTTGCCTTCACAGAGGCTTGGTAATAGAGCTGCCTATGCCCATCTACCCTCAAATCCCCGATTGTTTCATAGAATAAGCTCAAGAGTTTGAGACTGAATTGTCAGGGGTGGTGACCATACTGATGACACAAACATTGGCATACCTACACAGTCTAGAATGTGCGATTGCAGAAAGTGAACGAGGCACCTCCTTCCAGTGACCACGCCTGTTTCCGCAATCACCAGATAAAGTAGGAGGACACTGGAAGGCCTTTGACTGAACTATCTTCTCAGCTTGTTTACCAAAGATTCTGCTCTTGACCCCCTGACCTTGAAGCTTCATTCTTCCATTTCCTTTATTAAGTGCTTCTCTAGTCTCAAACAGCCCATTTCTCCAGCTCTTATTTGGTTTCTTTCTACTCCACGGTGCTTTACGTTTCATTCCAAATTGCCTTCATGCCAAGAAATTACTAACCAATAAGCATGCTTTCAATATTTTAGAGTTATATTAACCCAAGATCTAGGTAGATTCTTGGTAATCCCAGATTTAAAATTGTTGCTTCTGATTTAAATTAGAATAGTAATTTGAAAACATGAATGGAGCAGATCCACTGATAATGAAATGCATCTTAAGAACAATATTGTTCTCTAAAATTGCAACCAATACTAATATTTAATTTAAAAATAGTTTTTATTGGATTTTAAGCTACAATTAGGATTTGAACTTTATGCAATTTTACTTAAAAGAAACACAAAAATAAGGTGCTTTTGCCTATAGCTATGGTAAAATATAGAAAGGATGGACAATCATTTGGGACATGGTAATAATGGTGATGAGGGTGATGGTACTGATGATGACAATGGCAGTGGTGATGGATGAGTGTCGGGCACTGCTTGTTGGCACTGCTAAATGAGGGCACAGAGGACAAAGGGTTAACGATGTTTGAACAGGTTTGAAACCCGGGTGGTAATGGTAATCCGGTAGGAGTTTCCCAGCTTCATCGTCAATCCTGACTCCTAACCCCCATGAGCAAGCCACAGGAACCCAGCGTTCCCATCTCAGCATGACTGGCAATGGCTGTCAGACCCAAGTAACAAATTTCCCTGTACTCATCCCCAGGGACCGTGGCTAGAATCACGTATTTCCCACCACTCAGGCCCCCAATTATACAAATTAGGTATTCACAGGTTGTCTGCACTCACCTATCCCCTTGCAGACTACCAACTCACCACCCTGACAGACCAATCCCCTTACTCTCCCCTATTCCTCATCCTCCTGGCTTCCTTTCCCTATAAATGTAAGCTCTCCCCATTCAATAAAGAACCACATGGATACATTATACACATCTACTCACGTCTGTGTCTCGTACCTCGCGGGACACACCCTGCGTCCATCCCCAGCTCTGTGGAACCACACTGAGACAGCGAAGTAGCAACCAGCGGGCGGCTGCAGCTTCCCACCGATTTCCCTCCGTGGCAGCTGACGGCACCCCTGGAGGCAGAACAACATATGAGGGTGGTGATGATGAGGGTGATGGTGGTGATGACGGTGATTGATGGTAATGATGGTAATGATAGTGGTGATGGTGATGGTGGGAATGACAGTGACAATCTAATACCGTGTAGGAATACAAAACCCCATGTACTAGTGATGTGTACAATGCAGTTAGACCAAAATATTTCTAAGATTGTTGTTTTTGAACGTTAAGAACTTGAAAAAGAAAAATCAGCCAAATACCTATGAATATTGAACACTGAGGCTTACCAATTTTTTAGAACTACTATCATCCTTTATCTGTGTACTTATTATGATACTTATTACTTTAATCCCTATTCTACAAAAATTTTTACAATTTAGCTCCCCTAAAGAGCTTGGAGTAATGCTATTATATAGCAATGTCTTATAATACCCTTAATATCTACCCCAGAAATCAATAACTGAGAAGGACATATAATCTTCATTTAATATCAGCTTTCCAAAGTTCCCGTTGACAGACTCACAGTAGTGTGTAGGATGTTTTAGAAGCAAAGTTTCACACACATGGACGTCAAACAGAATAGTGCACATCTCTGCTCTAAGAGGGGCAACAGAGGACTTCAAAGCCAACAGCAGACCATTTACGTTATCCAGGATCAAGGGCCCTGTGTGGATAAAAGGCAGAGGAAGTCATCCACCTTGAACAAAAATATTTTCCTAAAATAGAGGTTTGCTATCTAAAGCTCCTTTAATTCCTTGGGTTCTGCCCTATGAAATCATTTTCCTTGAAGTTTAATCATCTCAAATCCCATAATAGTAATTTAGGGAAAGCTAGATTGCCATAGAAAACATAGAGTATGGTGCAGTTATAAGTCTAGCATTAAGAAGATTTGACCTGGTTAGAAACTCCGTTCATGAAAGCACTGTGGTTGGAGCTGGTGGGAAATCACCCAACCCTGTGCTTGCTAAAAGGAACCACCAGGACTCAGGGTGAGAGCCTTTCCACAGAGCTGTTAGGAAACTGCAAGCATTAGCTCTCATCCCAACTCACGTCAAGGAAGCAAGTGTTCTCACGTGACTCGGTCTGGGGGGTTTCTGTTGGTAGGTTTCTGCTTAGGAAATAAAGCAGAGGCCTTGGAGGCCAATATGGACACTAGTCCTCACATGCTTTTCTTAGGACAAGAAATTCGTAACAATGGTGAAGAGTGGAAACACTCAACAGGAGTCCAGCCTTTCTCCCTACCCTGACCTTGCCACACTTCTTGTCTCAGATTTGGCATGTTTAGCAGAGGCTGTGGCTTCTGTGAAAAAGTAGATGTTTCCTTTTAAAACATACACATATCTATGAATGTAAAGCTTTAGAATTTCAAAATGTGATATTTTTTTTATGTCACACAGGTTTTGATTTCTTTTAAGAGCGCCACTGTTCTTATGACAGTAGCTTGCAGTCCCATCCCAAAGCCCATATGCTTTCTGCTGTGCTCAAAGAAACAGGCACAATGGCCTCAGAGAAGCACTACGCATCTCCGAAAGCATCCATCTGGCCACACTGGCATCTTTCTGAATTGTACGTGATTGAAGGAAATGGATTCCCCTCCCTCCCTCTCTCCTTCATTATTGAAAAACAAATCTGTAACTGCAACTTGGAATTCCTTGCCCACCCTTCCTCCTGAATGGTCCAAGCACCTGGCAAGACCCAGAGCCCTCATGGCCTCTTCCCTCTGAGAATTCCTGGGTAACCCTACTCTGCATTCATGCTGCGATGAAAATGCTGGCTTACATTGACTGAATTTTTTTTTCTCATAAGGTTGCCTCTCCTATAATTCATAAGCTTCTAAACTGAAAGGCAAAAAGTTTCCAATTCAGCAAATAATTCAACTACGCAAAATATTATTACGATGGCACAAACCTAACCTAGGAGCTGCAGGTGTGTTCTGGAATAAGCAGTGATCACTTTTGCCCTCAAGAATTTGAAAGCTAAGTGGGAACATAGAAATTCAACACATAATTTAGACATGTTGGTAAAGAGATAAGGTTACCTAAAGCCTCATGTTAAAACTTTAATTTGAAGCTCAAAATTTTCTTTAATGTTTTTATTATTAATA
>PVHP010015896.1:0-36699 GCA_004024765.1 Zapus hudsonius | reverse complement strand
CTGGGTGGAAAATTAATCCAGAAGCAATTTCAGGCTGGTAACTGACTCCCTTTATGGAGGTTTTGGAGGCTCCCTGGCAAGCTGAGGGGAAGAGAATCCCCGGGTGTTCAAGGAAAGATTTCCCTCTAACGCCAGGACTAAGCTTTCCCACTGTCAAGAGGAGAGGAATCCATCAGCCAAAGGTAGCACCAGGGTTAATCGCATCACTTCTCAGCTCATACATTGGAAACTGCAACTCTTTTTGCATGAATAGGTGGTGTGTGTGTGTAAGCCAGTGTGCTGGGATTCCAGAAGCCCATCAAGGCTTCCAGATATTTATGTGGGGTCTGGAGATTGAACTCAGGTACTCAGGCTTGAGGGGTGAGTGCTTTGTCCACTGAGCCACCTACCCAGCGGTGACTCACCCTGTTTAACTTGCTTGAATAAGACAAGAATTTCCAACAGCAGGTGCAGTTACCAGTCTAGAAGTACAGAAGAGCAGCAGCTGGACAGGTCCAGTGCCTTTTTTGTGTCCCCAGTAGACCTCATCACACTCCATCACTGACTGAGAAGTGAGCTTGGTGGTCAAGGTCGTCCAGAATACACCCCTGGTCTCCTCTTTGATGTTTCCTCCTCACTCATAGATGGAATTTGAACTAGAAGAAACAGGAGACATATCCCCTCCAGTTAATGGACTCTTCCTGAAGCACCCTGGCATCCCAGGACCTTCCATGCCAGGAGCAGAGGCAGGGTACCTCTAATGCAAAGAGTTATGTGTTCACTGCATTCTCTAAATGCCCCTGTTGTTCTGTGTCCCAGAAATTATAAGCTGCTGGATATGAGGGATTCAGTGGGTTAACCAACCCGCAGCCTGGGTTTTATGTTAAACAAATGATTTTTGACGAGGAAGTCACAGTTTCCTCTGATGGTAATCTGCCCTGTGCACTGCCTGCTTCATTGTCAAGCTCAGCTTGTAGGGCTTTTCAAGTTCTCATGGAAAGTTCTTTATTTTTTATTTTTCTAGCACTGAGAAAGTTTAAGGTCAGAAGAAGGACACAGTGCCCAGAATTTAAAAGCTCATGGGATTTGGTGAGTGATGAGCCCTCTCTAGCACACAGAGAAATAAAAAGCTTTCGCCCCCCCCTCCTTGTCAAACTTAAAATTTATTGAGACAAGTTGATAACAAACATGGGAAACATTGCCCCCAAAGAATTGCACTTTCTAACTTCCCATTCAATTGAAAAAAAAAATGCCTTCTCCACCTGCAATCCTGGGAGGTGAATGGCTCAGTGAGTGGTCTAGGAGAAGGGAGGCATCCAGCACACTGGGGGAGGGTTGGGACAGAATGCAAATGAAGGCTCAGAACATTGCTGTTAGTCTTGTTAAACCTGCCATGTAGCAGAGGCCAGGCTGAAGAATTCAGCTCATGAGTATTGAGAATCTTCATAATGACCAGGTGGGAATAGTGAGGGTCTTTATAATGACCAGGTGGGCATAGTGAGGGTCTTCATAATGACCAGGTGGGAATAATGAGGGTCTTCATAATTACCAGGGGTGAATAGTGAGGGTCTTCATAATGACCAGGGGGAATAGTGAGGGTCTTCATAATGACCAGGGAGGAATAGTGAAGGTCTTCATAATGACTGAGGGCCCTAGTTTACATGTAAACATCACAGATGTCCAGTTCCAGGCTCCCAAGGTCATGGCTGGCTGGTTTTCCGGAACATAAGCAAAGGAAGAGAGGATCCTATCACATGCTCTGGAATATTCCATTAAGTTGGGTTCTGATTCAGGCCCAGTATTTTTGCTCAGTAATACTTTCGCCTCACATCCCCTCCTAACTGTGTTTATGTCCCTGGGGAAACAGTTGGTGATTCTGAAGAGAAGCCCACAGATCACTGGACAAGCCACTAGAGCGTTTCCTAGTCTCAGGATAGAGACATCTGGAGCATGGAGCCTGGGACTGGCTGTCCCATGGACCATACTCCAGACTGGCATCGCCAGTTAGAGAGGCTTTGCTCAGGGCAACTTGGTTGCGCTTAAAAAACTCCATTTTATAATCCATAAAGAGAGAAAATGGGGGATTTTGTCAAATTACAACCAACCAGAAAGCCCAATACCAACAATAGGTGAATTTTCAGGCTCTGGTTGGAGAATAGCTGAGGGACAGGTTACATGGTTCACCATGCTGTCTGGGCCTTCCTTCCCTTCAAGTGGTTTAACAGGGTCTTTCGGTCCTCGTGAGACCCTCTGGTGCTAACCTTCCAAACACAGTGAACATCAGACTGTTGTTACTGTAGCTGTAGATTTGTGCCTTCTGACTTTTCTGTAGGAGAATGGCTCTTGAAGGTGATGTTTAGAAGGAATATATAAGTGCCCAGGAGGATGTGTGTGTTGCGCACTGACAGGGCTTTGCAAAAGAATTCAACCCCTCTTAGGGGATAGAAAACTATATTGATTTTTTTCTCTTTAAAATGAAACTACATTGATGACATGTTATTGTGTGGGTGGGTAGCAGTGGTATACTGTTGGTTTAAAATCCATTATGTTGGTGAGTTTCAAAAGGGATGGAGTGTGATGATAAAAGCTTATCTAGTAGATGTTTTCACTCAGAGAAGAGAATCCTGGGAAAATAGAACAGAAAAAAAAAAAAAGATTTGTAGAAGCAGTTGTGTGTCTGGCATTTGAGTTAGGGCTCTAGCAGTTATATAAATAATAAGTGGTGGGATAGACAAATAAAGAATGCGTTTAAAGTCACCTTTAATCCCAGCACTGGAGAGTCAGAAGTAGGAGGATCACCATGAGTTCAAGGCCACCCTGATACTACATAGTGAATTCCAAGTCAACCTGGGCTAGAGTGAGACCCTCCCTCAAAAAACAAACACAAAAATGTGTTTAAGTTATGAATAATCCTGTAGAGTCCTAAAGTACTGAAAATTTAATGGTAGTGGGGTTAGAACAATTTTCTCTCAAAAGTGGTTTTATTTATTTAGACAGCAATTTTATTATTATTTAGATAGCGATTTATTTTTTAGACAGCAATCTTCCCCTTTTCTCTGAATGAATGTTCATGTATAAACAAGGGATTTTGATGTACTGCAGAGTCACTTGAAGGATGTTCTTTGTGTGTGAGTTTTAGAATGATAAGAACAGAATCCCAGGAAGGAGCATGTTTTACTATATTAAGTAGAATGAGGAACCTAAATAATTACCATTACTTTATCAAGATATTTTCATTAATACTGGTAATTATTAAAATTTATTTTGAGGTCATTAAGCAGTTCTCAATTGAATTGGAATTATCTATGTATGTTAGTGATCACATTTTTAAATTACCTTTTTATTTGAAAAAAACAGAATGCAATCAATTATACTACATGTCTGGGGAAGAAAGAGGTCACATTTTAGCAATTATTTTAACATAAAGAGGTGTTACATATAGAGTCACTGTCAATTACTAGAAATAATTACATATTTTCTTGGGTAATTTCTTGGTAATTAAAGTGTCACTGAAGCATAAGATGCTTTGTTAATGAAAAGATTAAAAAGCTCACACGAGTTTATCATACTTTGTTGAAATGTGGTTCAATGTTTATTATCATCACTTCTGATTGTTATTGCATAACCTTGAATGCTATTAATGCACAAATCATGACTGTAAGCTAAATAATAGTTCACTGAGTAAAAAATACATCACTCGAGGTGGTGCAATTGTAATCAAAATTATGATAAACATTAAAACTTGTTTTAATAAAGAACAACATACGAAGTATTTTCCTTCTGCCTTTGAAAGTATTCATGACAGTAATTACAAAATTACTACAGGGTAAAAAAAAAAATCAAGCCCAAAGGTTGCATTATCTGCTTTCAAACATTCTACAGTGAGTAACATAAACAAACCAAATTGTAAATAGAGTTTTTGTGAATAAATGGCTTTCTTACATGGGACCTGGACTTGGTTTTTTATATTTGGTATTACAAAGAAAAAAACAACCCCCCCTCTCTCAATCTCTCCCCCTCTCTCTCTCTTTCTCTCTCTCTCCCTCCCTCTCCTCTTTCTCCCTTTCTTTTGGAAGAAAATCCACAAAGGGCAATGGGTCAGGCCATAACAAAGATATTACACAACATATCATTCCCTTTTTTCCTCAGGGAGGAATAATGAGGGTCTTCATAATGACCAGGAGGAATAGTGAGGGTCTTCCTAATGACCAGAGAGAAAGAGAGAATAGTGAGGGTCTTCCTAATGACCAGAGAGAAAGAGAGAATAGTGAGGGTCTTCATAATGACTAGGGGGGAATATTGAGGGTCTTCATAATGACCAAGGGAGAATAGTGAGGGTCTTCCTAATGACCAGGGGGAATAGTGAGGGTCTTCATAATGACCAGGGAGAATAGTGAGGGTCTTCCTAATGACCAGAGGGAATAGTGAGGGTCTTCCTAATGACCAGGGGGAATAGTGAGGGTCTTCATAATGACCAGGGAGAATAGTGAGGGTCTTCCTAATGACCAGAGGGAATAGTGAGGGTCTTCCTAATGACCAGAGGGAATAGTGAGGGTCTTCATAATGACCAAGGGGAATAGTGAGGTTCTTCATAATGACCAGGGGGAATAGTGAGGGTCTTCATAATCTGGCCAGGAATTTCAGATGATGCTCAAAAACAGGATGGATATAAAGTATTTCACTCTTTTACTGAATAGTCTCCTTATGTCCAGTAAAGATGGGAAGAGATTAAAATCAGGACTTTCCAAGATTCCTAGGTGATTCCTGGGTGGATAAAGAAACCCAGTGAGTCTCATAAGAGCACAGAAATTCATCCTCTGTTTCGAGAGGCACCAAGGAGTCTGAATCTAGGGAGAAAGGCATTAGGCAGGTACATTTCAAAGAAGGAAGGACTAGAAGTCCGTGTGCCAGAACTGGTTATGATCTGCTTGCAGGGGTTGGGGTTGTGTCTCTCCTTTTAGTCCCAGTTTCCTCGGCGTCCTTTATGGTCAGTGAAATTGGTTATGGTGAGAGAATTCACACCACGAAAATTGGAAAACGCTATCAGGAAATACTTTTTAAGACAACAAGTTTTCCAGCCACTAATGGGGGAATGAGAAAGAAATACATGATCCATTTAAAAGTCACAACAACCAAAATCATCCTTACTACAGAAGCTATAGAAGCGCAGGAAGAGTCATTTCTGGTAGTGAAAAAAAATTTCATTTATTTACCTTGTTAAAAATGACCCCTGGGGCTAAAGAGATGGCTTAGCGGCTAAGGCATTTGCCCATATTCTCTGTCTGCCCCCCCCCATAAATAAATAAAATATTTTAAAAAATGACCCCTGGTCTGATCTATTAACTTGAATATGTCTAAAACTCTGAACCAATATATTTTTAAATATTTTTATTTATTTATTGAATCTGAGAGAAAGACAGAGGGAAGGAGAGAGAGAGAGAGAGAGAGAGAGAGAGAGAGAGAGAGAGAGAGAGAGAGAGAGAGAGAGAGAGAGAGAGAGCATGCCAGGGTTTCTAGCCACTGAAAACTAACTCCAGACGCATGCACCACCTTATGCATCTGGCTTTAAGTGGGTGGTCCTGGGGAATTGAACTTGGGTCCTTCTGCTTTGCAGGCAAACGCCATAACTGCTAAGCCATCTCTCCAGCCTTGGACCAGTGTTTTTGATCACACTCTGCCATTCACAGCAAGCATCTGATACTCAGTGTTTTACTCCCTTCCAGTCATCACAGAGTTCATACCACTCCCCACACTCCCATCGAGCTCTTCTTCAGAAACAGCAGAAATGAATGTACCACAAGGCACTCTAGCTGAGGTCCTGTGCTCACCGGTAAGTGGCAGCTCTCTCATTGTCTCAGGCATCATTACTATTGTGTGTGTATGGCTGTCAGAGGAGAACTTTGGGTGCTGTTCATCAGAAACACTGTCAGCCTTTCTTTTGAGATGGGTCTCTCACCAGATTTGGGCTCACAAAATAGGCTCAACTGATTGGCCAGAAAGACTCAGCAAGCCACTTATCTCTGCCTCCCCTGGGTTCATGTGTCACCAAGCCAGGCTTTGTTTTGTACCTGAGTTCAAGGGCTTGAACCGAGCTAGTCATGCTTGGGAGGCGTCTCTCCAACCTTCCTCAGGTTTGTTTCTTTTTGGGGGGATAACTTTTTTCATCTGAGCACATTTCACCTCCTTTCTCTCTCTCCAGGATGTGTTGAATGCATATGTATTTTTTTATTGTCCATAATGAGTTACATTGTTTAGTGGGCCAACAATGAGCCATTCAATCAACACAGGATAAGCCAGTGAGACAGAAACCAATGATTCTCGACACAAAACCCCCTAAGCTCACATTAAAGCAGCCTTAATACTCACCCACCACGACTCAGGGAACTGAGCGCAATGCATATGTATTTAAATGTCCTTGTCACCAGAGGTTTCCCTCCTCTTTCCCACTCTCTACTCAAGACTCAACTATAGTCACACCTTCTCCGAGAAACCTATCCTAGGGGCTTGTCCTGTCTGCAGGGCTCATCGATTTATGTGCCAAGTGACCAAGCACTGAGTCCTTTCTTTGGTGCTCACTAAGCAAATCACTTCGCTCACTGGAAAGGCAACTCCAAAGGTGCCAAACACCCTATAAGCCTAGCGGTCCCATGTTCCCATGAACCTAGAATAAGTTTAAGAATTCATTTATAAATAAAAATAATTTATATTATTTAAATAAACATTTCTAAAATAAATTTCAGTAAAAAAATATAAAGAGAACCAGGCATGGTGACACATGCCTTTAATCCCAGCATTCAGGAGGCAGAGGTAGGAAGATACCATGAGTTCCAGGCCACCCTGAGACTACATAGTAAATTCCAGGTCAGTTTGGGCTGGAGTGAGACCCTACCTCAAAAAATCAACATAGATCTACATACAGAATGGAAGAAAGTGAAGAAGAAAAGATATCTGCTCAAAGTCAGAGCTTTCATTTGGGATTAATATCTGTATCTAAATGAGTTTACAATATAGTGTTTTGCTATAGAAAGGCTGACCTAAGACCATTAATACAACTTTATTTATAGCTAATAATTAAGTATTTAAGGGAAGGAGGTGGCTGGACCAGGTGCAGGAAAGTGCTAGAGCATTTTGTGAAGTCTTCTTTCTTCTCACTGGTTCTTATTTTTCATCTTACAAAGCAACAACATTATAATTTATTAATAAACCTTTACATTTTCCCAGTGGGGATACTGAAATTGGACTTTCATTGGGATGTCATTATTCACAACTTGGATATTTTTTGTTAAAACCAATTTTTGAGAAGTTCCTGAAGTATTGTTAATGTTAATTGAACTTTTCAACTAAAACGATGTCATTTTGGACAGGTTTCAGGGTGACTTACTGTCTTTAAGTCCTTCTACCCACATCTGAACCCCTAAGATGCTCTCTCATCTCGGGGTGTTGTCAAGCATCTGGGATTTGTGTCCGAGGATAAAAGCTTTGTTTTCGTTTTGTTGGGGAGATATTGTCTTAAACATTTCTCTCTCCTCACTTCCCTCAGATGTGTTTCTCTTGGCAGGAGTCCTAACTTGCCTGGATAGCTTTGTTGTGGGTGCGACCTCAGTTTTCCTGAAGCCAATATTTCGCATGACCATAGCAGCCTGGAGACCAAACTCTCTCTTCCGACAGAAGAGCATAAAACGGCCAAGAGAAGTGCTCAGGGCGCTTCCCTGAGACGCTGATTTAAATTATCACGCTCTCCTGGGCTCCTTGAGAAATAGGCCACTCTCTGATCATTTCTGAGCACTTGCCAGCATGCCTGAAATATGAGGAGAGGGAGAAGATGTGTCTGCTTTTCTAATTAGCTTTTCCTCCAGTAAGTCATATCCCTTTCCTTTTAAGTGACGGAAAACATTAGAGTTCTTAAGAGATGTCTATTTTCCACTGGGGCTTACATCATCGTTTTATCTAATTATTTCTCAATTACGAATAATAATTAAACCAAATGGTGATGCAAACTGGAACAGTAACAATATATCTTTTGAGAAGTGCTCCCTGAAGGAGGTTCAGAGCACCGGGGGTGGAGAATTCTTTGTTCAGTCTCAACACTCAGTCCTCCTCGACCAGGCAGAAAGCTGGAGTCTAGATTTGCAAACCATGGCTTCAAGCCCCTCCACCCAGACCAACATAGGCCAGCCTTCAGCTGTTTTGGCTACCCAGGGCTTTCCTCATAGATAACATAAATGTAGCTCCCCCACCCCAAAAATGATCACTGTCAACTAAGTGCTTTTTAGTATTTTAATCATTTATTTGAGAGAGATAGAAAGAGAGAGAAAGAGGGAGGGAGGGAGAGAATGGGTGTCCCAGGGCCTCCAGCCACTGCAAAGGAACTCCAGATGCATGCACCACCTTGTGCATCTGGCTTTCCATGGGTACTGGGGAATCAAACCCAGATCGTTAGACTTTGTAGGCAAGTGACTTAACCGCTGAGCCATCTCTCTAGCCCCTGAGCTACTTTTAATAGAGAACGTCTAAGATGATTACTTAATGGGACAGCAGAAGATCTGAATCTCGAGTGATGATATAACTGCCTTTGCCAGGTAAGGCCCGATCTCGGCTTCTTTTCTGTGAGGTTTTAATGAATGAGGTTTCCTTCGACCACCAACATGTTTGACTTCAAACTTCCTTAGCATGTTAGATGCACAAAGAAAATAAAATTAAATTTAAACATTCTTTACTGATTCTTTCAATCATTAAGATCCTGTTTTAAATTGCCCAGGTATCATATTATCACATATCTGATAATAAACTAACAAATGCAAGTATACTTTTCTTTTCATGGACATACTATGCACATGAAACTAAATTTTTTAAGTTTCTAGAGGAAAATATAAGAGAACAGATTTTTGTTTGCTTTGGCATAGGCAAAGATATTTTAGATGAGACATCATAAAAATTGAAAACATTCTGCTTTTCAAAGATACTATAAGGTTGAGAGGAACCACTCACGGTATATGGATCTAAGATGGAAGTCATATTCAGAATATATGCTCACTTATAAACTAATAATAAAAAGACAAAGTACTCAATTTAGAAAAGGGGCAAAGTCTTGAGTAAACATTCCAAAATTATTATAATGGCTAATATGCATATAACAAGTGCTTAATATTAGAAAAGTATACATTAAAACTGGTCAGATATTTTGTAAGCAAGCACCTTTAACTGCTGAGCCATCTCCCCAGCCCCAATCAGATAAAAAAAAAAAATTAAACCCCTGGTACTGTTCCATGGTGATAAGCATGTGAATAGAAACAGATTTCATTTGTTCATAGGAATATAAAACGGTATACAATAATAACTGTGTGAAATTGGTATTTTTTCAGTGTGGTGTGTTTATGTGTCATGTATGTGAGTGGTACTACAGCACATGTGTGGAAGAGAGAGGACAACTTTTAGGTCAGTCCTTGCCTTCTACCCCATTTGAAGCAAGGTCTCCTCACTCTCTGTTGCTGACCATGATACATATGCAGGGCTAGTTGGCCCATGAGGCTTTGGGAAATTCTTCAGTCTCTGCCTGTCCTCTGACTGGGTTTCCATTGAGCTGAGAATTACACAAGCTGGGAGCACTAAGGCTGATGCTTGTCTGCACGCGCAGTCTGGGCTTCTGAACTTAGTACTCAGGCTTGTGTGGCAGGTGTTTATTTTTATTTTTTTGTTTCTAGCTATACATGAACTTACCCTATAACCTGGCAATTCTGCTCCGAGATATCCAAGAGAAATAAAAATACATGGCAACAAATGGGCTTGGATATTCATTGAGAACAGATCCATCTGTAATAGCTCAAAACTTAAAATGGCTCCATAAATTTGTTTAAAATTAATGGAGAAACAAATTGGGATCTATTGATATGATAGAACTTGATGTAACAAAGAAAAATGTTAGTTGCAGTTATTTAAAACAGCATGGGTGACTCTCACACACGTTACAGTGAGAGACAGGATCCCAGACATTTTAGATGAAGACATGAAAAGGTACATAGCATATGATTCCATGTATATGACACTCTGAAAGAGGCCAAGGCAGTCAGCCTATGGTGTTAGAACTGAGACCAAGGGTTATCTAGAGACAGGTGTACGCATGTGTAGAAGGAAGTCTCTTGAGTGGCAAGCAGAATGAAGTTTCTAGATGAGTAAAAAAATACTTATTATCTCTGAGTAACATGTCAGACTATGTGACATTTATTTTAAAAGCCACTGAGTGTACACTTGAGATGTGTACATTTCATATAAATTATATCTTAATACAATATGAGAAAGGTAAGTCTTCTCAGCTTAGCAACTGTATCTTCACACATAATGCTTTCTGCATATTTCTAAGTATTTTGGTTCCTAAGTAACTTGGTTTTTTTAAACATGGAATTCCATGATATAAGATCGATAAAAGCATGGCTACTAGAGAGATGATGAGTTCTGAAGCCTCACAAAGCTTGCTTTGTCCTGACCAACCCCACACTGGCTTCACTCCCATCCTTTGAAGTGCCCAATGAGGGGAACGCTAACAGGATTTATGGATGTAGGATAGGCTCAGAGAAGTAGAGGCTTTGCCTAAGGTCTCATGGCTAATAAATAATAAGACACCATCCTGGAAGTTATGGCTTGTGACCCCCAATCTGTGCTTTAACCCTCCCAGAATGTCTAGTAACCTTATTCAGAGTTCCAAACATTGTGAGGGGTAGAGAGTAATGGAAAAAAGCCTGCGACCCCCCACCCACCCCCAGTTGCATAGAGAAGGCATGTTAGATAGATCCTTTCTCTTTGAGTGCACAGAGAAGCATGGGGAATGTTCTGTGTTCTGCCCTACCCTTGCTTGGCTGGACCATCATCATGTTTGTTTCTTGAGAATTACCTACATACAGAATTACTACTCATCAGAGCTCAGGTGACCCTTTGTGTTCACATCAGTAGCTACAACAGCCAAGTTTTGATCTCCTGGGTGGGTGTGGGTGGGAATTAGAGTTCAAGGTTAATATATATATACATTTCTTATCACTATCTAGCTTTAGTGTATCCTTTATACCAAACCTCACGTTTTCATACTGATGTGGATATCACCTGTTATTGCCAAAGAAACCCCTTTTATTTCTCCATTTCTATCAGGACCATGTAAAAAGCTCTGGGCAGATGTGTTCACATCACTTGATACTGCGTTTTCCTTCTAAGGCCCTGCTCACTTCTCTGCATTCCCCATCGCCATCAAGAAGCAGCTGCAGCTATTCATTTATTTATTCTAAAGTTTAATTTGTGATGCAGTTAGAAGAGACTGTCATCAAGGGAGAGTCAGATGCAAAGTTTATTTTTTTCCCCCAGCAGGGAAAAGCCAGAGGAGAAGGGAGGCCACCAGTAGGGAACTTATTTGATTTATTTGGTTTATTTTTTTTCTAAAAGTCTTTTCCTCTGAGAGGACACAGTTCTTTTCTTGTTAAGTGCAAAGCACAAAGTGAGAAAATTAAAATATTTTTTAGGTGGAACTATCCATGTTGGATGAGTTTTCTTTCATTTAAATGGGAGAGAAGTTGGAAGAGCCCCCAAGAGGAATGCTTGTTAAACTTCTTATATGCTTACTTATTTATCACTGGAGAGGCATTGATTTTGATTGATAAAGCACAGAGTTAGGGGTTCAGAAGGCACACACAGAGCTGGGCCCTGGAAAAAGACAAAAACAAGATGGTCTTTCAGAGTTAGCATGGATCTTGAGACCTTGAGAAATTCTCTGCTTCAGCTATTGGCCTTCCTGGATCTTTTCGGGACATTAAGTTACCTGCATTTGAAACTTTAGTCTGTGATCTGTGTATGAGTGGTACAAAACAAAACAAACTAACACAAAAAAGACCAAAGTGAAAAACAAACCAAAAACACCTCCCAAGGTTAGAATGTTTAGGGAAAAATTGGGTGTGATGATGCATACCTTGTCATCCCAGCACTTGGGAGGTGGAAGGGGGGGGATTAGAGGTTCAAGGCCAGTCTCCTCACATAGCAACTTTTGAGGCCATCCTGGGCTGTATGAATCCCTGACTCAAACAAACAAAGAAACACAGAACAAGTAAACAAGCAAAAACGTCTGGAAAAAAAATGCAAACACAGAAAACCAATGTTTGGGGCAAGATTTCCCGATCTGTGATATCAAGTCCATCACTTACGTCGAAGAGAAATAGCTGAAATAAAGAGGTCATACCAAGAGGCCCAAACTTATCCAGAGGGATTTGTATCTGATCCCTGATCCCTTATGGGTTCAGTGGATCCTCCTTGTAGTCTTATTAAAGAAATGCCTCGTTAAGCACTGAGAGAACTCAGGTGAAAAGCAGTGCAGGGAGATGATGATATTTAAAGTCAGTATGAACC
Organism: Zapus hudsonius; assembly: GCA_004024765.1. Taxonomy (NCBI): domain Eukaryota; kingdom Metazoa; phylum Chordata; class Mammalia; order Rodentia; family Dipodidae; genus Zapus; species Zapus hudsonius. The sequence goes on along the minus strand of PVHP010015896.1, from coordinate 24,342 downwards.
AACCCAACTCCTCGTTTTAAATTGGCTTCCGACATGAACTGTCAGTGCCTTAAAAAGGAATACCGGTGGGAAGGGACTTGGGACTGAAATAAGATACGACAGGGGCCAGAATGCATCAGGAATGCCAGTCAAGAGGTCACAAAGAAACTTAGATTGATAAATTTTTAATATTTGATCTACCATCTTAAATCCGTGTAACAAATACTAACTAGAATCAAATAAGAGAAAAGAGCTATTGAATCAATATACCTAAGCACAAGAAATTGTAGAATTCCAAATTGTAACCTTTCTGCATTTCCCTAAAGCATAGTGATTGATGGCCAGCAACCAGCAGATGTGTTCAAAGTTTCCTCAACACACAGATGTGGTTTTGGCATGTGGATAACTGGTTCACATTGATACGATCGGTGGTATCAAATTTATTTTTGATCATTTTATTGGTATTTCCTGGTCTCTTCTCCAGCTAGAAGGAGATACACAATTGGGTGCTGGCCAGTACAGGGGAGGGAGAAATGACAAGCTCTCCCTCCAGTACTGGCGTATGGGAGGCCCTGGGTGATCTTTCTTTTCCTAAGCCTTCCTGTGCACAGGCATATGCCCCTTGGAGGATAAAATGGCAGTTCCCCATGAGTGGAGCAAACTGGGGTGTTTAGTCATTCTTTGGAGGACAGTGTATGAACATATGTACCAGACATTGTATGGGCTAGAAATAAATTTTTATTTTCTTTATCACCCAGCTGTTGATTTTGGTCTTGTGTTGCTGTTAACACAGTTCATGTTAGTTACCTCAACTGACATGTACTCAGAAAATACAAGCATAATTATTGGTGGAGGCTAAGTCTAGAGCAAGATAATGCTGGTAGCTCACTCTTCATGCTGACCGCAACAGGAAGCAGCTTGTCTTATTCCATGGAAACAGTATTAACATCAGATCATACTCGATTCATGCTGCAGGGTTACAGCTTTCTAATGTCACCTCCAGGTGCCATGCTCCTCTCAGCCATCTGCTGCAGTGAAAGTGACCGCCCTCAACTGAAACTCCTCGAGTCCACTGTGATGGGCATTTGGTCAGATATAGCATATGGGCTGGACGACTGGTTTCCCCAGTGTGAAGTGCAGAGTCTCCCATCTGAGGATACGGTCCAAGCAGAATGGCCAGGAATCAGCTGACCTGCTGGCCTTCCATGCGTTTACACACGTTGGCCAGTTGCCCAGCCCAGCACAGCTGGCTGGAACAGTCCTCGGTACTTTAGGAACTTCTCCCAAGAGAACTTTGTGAAAGCAGGAGCTGGTAGGAAAATAAAGACGAAATGAACGTAGACCTTGCTTAGGAATTAAATGGATTCTCAAGAAAAGGAATCTAGCCAGCCATGATATCTGGATATCTGTCATCTTCTGACAGTCAGAATGAAGAAGTTAGTGATTATGTGCGTGCATGTTTAAGTCTGGCCAAAGACGTTTTGGGTAAGAAGATATAGAATTTTTTATTTTTTTAAGTGTGAATGCCTCTTTTCGGGGAATAAATACTGTACATTCTATCCAGAGAGACTCATAAATCTTCATGCATATTTTTATAGCTCATGACAAGTTCCAATTGACAACTCAGCTATTTTGAAGTGTGGCACCATAAACAGGGATAGATGTCGGCTTTGTGAGCCTGAAAATGTGTGTGATTTTTGTGGGCCTTCATTAACAAAATGAATTCAAAATTAGGCATGAAAATAAATATTAGCGTGATTAAAAACACAGAAAGTTACAAAATTAAAAAGTTGTCTTGGGCTGGAGAGATGGATCAGCAGTTAAGGCACTTGCCTGAAAAGCCTAACAATCTGGGTTCCATTCCCCAGTGCCCACATAAAGCCAGGTGTACAAAGTGGCACATGTACCTGGAGTTTGTTTGCATTGAGTGGCTGGAGGCCTGGTGTGCCCATCACCTTGGTTCTCTTTCTCTCTCTCTCTCTCTCTCTCTCTCTCTCTGTATCTCCTTATCTCTCTGCTTGAAAATGAATAAATAAAATAATTTTTTAAAAAGTTGTCTTGACATAAGCAACCAGAAAATTCAGAAACACTATAGTTCCATAGCTCTAATAATGAATGTATTTACATAATACTTTCTCTTGTGGGACCCTTGCCATTAGCACACAAGGCTGTCACCTCGACTGTTCCGTAAACTTCACACCCCCTCTGGGAGAGGATGTACACATCTCCGGATGCTTGTAGCCTCTTGTCTCCTAGGAACACGGTCCGGTGACATGGAGTGATGTCACGATCTTCTAGGAACATTTGCTTATATTATGCTAAGTGAGGGATGGGTGGGTATTCCTTGCACAAATTAGTCTGGATCACGCTCCTCTCCCTCTCTGCTTAGGCCCTTTTCTCTCCTCAGTAAGAGGAAGAAGATACAGGTTGAGTCAAATGATAGCTGATTTCATTCTAGAGACACCATGATTATAGCTTAAGAAACTTAAGAGGAAAAACAAGTAGCAAATACACTGTTCTGCACCCAAGCTGTAAAGTAACAAAATGGTAAATTTAACAGGGACGGAAAATCATTGGTCACACATTCTTACTTTGGGCAAGACTTGCATTTGTTGTCATCAGTGAAGGACAGTAACAACTTTTGAGGGAATCATCAGAAATCACCGTTCCCAGGTGGCAAGTGGAATGATCTAGCATCTGAGCCACTGTATAAATCACATTGAATATGCTATATTAGGGGATAGTTACACAGGCAAGATGGCTAATAATGTTTCAACACAAACAGGCTTTAAAAAGTCATGACACTGGGTGTACTAATAGTATTGCAACTGTTTCCTCATGATAGGTGTCTTAAAATTAGCTAGGGACCACACAGTTTTTATATTAAAAAAAAGAATTTGAAGAAACGCTTCCTCTTTCTGAAATGGCAGGCATGGTATCTGGATACTACATCTTAACCATGTTTCTTGTTAGATAACAGAGACAAACTCCTCCTGTTTACCTATTTTACTAATCTTCATTGACAAATCAGCTAACCTCACATAGGCCTATACATTTTATGATATATATTGATACAACTGTTTATCTTTAAAGGGGTCTGACAAGAATATTTAGCATGCTCTGTACGGTTCTGCCTGTGGTTGTTTTAGGGGTACCTGACAGAGGAGAAATGCATCAGAGAGGAGGAGAAGGAAGAGAAGCCATGCTGATCCACTGAGGTCAAAGTCATGTAACTTATAAGAACATAGGACAGTTGAGTATTCTGCTGAGTCCTCTTCAGAGCTTTGGATGGAGATCATGTAAGTCAATCATTAGCTTAACCATCAATCTACCTCTGTTAGAGAAGATTAATAAAAATCTTCATGTGTGTCTAATGTGTATGTGTTTTTATGTATGGAGCTCCAAACTCAGGTCCTCCCTCCCACTTGCCCTCTGAGGCACCTCCTTGGCCACAAGAACTTGAACCTGCAGAATGGTGGTATTCACAGGCACTATCCATGGTGTCTCATCTACACAATGCATTTTGGGGCTTTTTTCTTAAAAAAAAAATAAAAGCATTTCAAAAACTTTGTATTTTTTTTGCATAATCTTCTCTGTTGCATCCTACTCAAAACCCTGCAGAGTAACTATTTTTCCCACTCAATTGACCTTAATAGCAAATACAGCAGAATTTGATTAATTCATCTTATATGTCTATAGTTAATGTAAAAAGGCCAACTGCCTCTCAACTCTCTTCTCAGGAAAGATCTAATAATGAAGTTCAAGTGCAGTTTAATATGACCTAATTTTGAGAAATATAATAGCTTGAGAATTACTTAGAAAAGTTATAAGTGTTATGCAAATGTGAAATATCCTCATTATTACTGCCATTAGTAGTGGAGTGTCTATAAGCTAATGTTCTCTTATTTGCTGCATTACGAAAATAAAAAGCAAAGCATTTTCTCAAGCTCTCCGGACTCCTCCAGAGATCATATTCTTTTGGTTAACTATTATGTCTCTGGTACCCAGCCCCATACCTGGAATATAGTAAGCATTCAGTCAATGTTTGGTGAAATTGTGAACAAATAATCTCTGATGATATGTTTAGGATGATGCTTTTCCTTCAATTTTATGCTATGATGAACAAATCTTTCAATACTGAAATGCAAGCATTTTTTTTTAAGGGATGAATTTCTAGAGATTAAAATTTCAGGCCATGGGCTTTGCACAAGCCTTGAAGGATTTTGATACCCATCACTAAACTGCCTTCCCAAATGTCTGTTTGCTCAGTAAGCATTTATCAAGGGCTTATTTGGGTACCGGAACTACTCTAAGCATTCCTGGGATGAAAGTGATAGATAAGACACTCAGTCTGCATGACCTTATATTTGAATCAGGAAGAAAAAAAAGACAAAAGGCAATCAGGAAAAAAATAATGTCGTTTCAATACCAGCGTGTTCTATGAAGAAAAATAAAGGTGATGGGAGAGGTTGGCAGGTTTGTATTATTGTGTTTAAATATTCAGGAACTGTGTCCATTTATGTGTGATCGTTACAACAGGGAAGGGGATTGGGAAAGAGTTGATCCAAGCAGGTGTTCAGACAGTGGGTTAAGGGACACAGGCCCTGAAATGATGCAAATTCCTGGGGACTCAGAAAAATTGGAAGGCCCACTAGCCAACTTGGGGCTTGGCCCAAGTCTGATTCACAATTAGCCAAGTGGGTCAACGGACTCTTCTGTGCTCATTTCCACAGTTGTCAAAGATACTTGGAATAGAAACAGTTTCCACTTTCAGGAGGTCCATCATGGCAGGCAGGGAGGGTTAAGTAGTTGGCTCCACCATCAAGGATTCACCACCCACATCACCCAGAGCATCTGGCTTGATGGGAAGGAACCATGAATAACTAAAGACTCCATCCAGATTTTAGGGAGGAGCCAGTACACTGGGATTCAGTCTTTGAGGACAGAAGTAACAGCAGCATATAGTACTGTCTTCCCACTGCTGGAATTCCTGACAAGCAGGAATGGTTCCTGTCTACTAGGACTGTAGATAGCCCACTGCCAGGCTATGGTACTTCAGTTTGACTTTGTTTCCAAAGGGAAATGCTTCCATGTGTGGATACAGCATGGGTTCCATGGAGCTGGAGTTTAAGACCATCTCCTGGCCATCTTGGCAAAGAAGGAAATCCATGCTGGCTGGGGCAATTGAACCTGATCACCAAGGGATACTGTGTCTGTGTGGTACAATGAGGCAGGTAGCAATGTGACTGGAGCTAAGGGGTTCCATCGGGCACCTCTTAGAAATCCCTCTTCTTCCTGTAAAGGTTATTGAAAAATGGTAACAACCAGAAACAAAAGTTTATGTTAGCTCATCAAGTGAAAACCACAACCAACTGAAATGCTGGTTAAAGGTAAAGTGACATGGAATATATATATAAGTTAACAGAAGAAAGTAGTGTTTTCCAACCTGAGCCTTGTGACCAATTATAGAACAAAGCCTGGAGCTTGGATGCACTTTATCCTTTGAGTCATATTTCTTTGGAGCCTAGCCTCCTCAATGCTTCTAATTTCATATAAAGTCAGCTTTCCTTTCCTCAACCAGGGGACATAGCCTAATATTTGCAGTGACTATTTTTTTTATTACCCCAGTGTTCTCTTTCTGCCATTTTAATTTTCAGGAATGATTTTAACAATTCATCGTAGTATATCATATCAGTTAACAAAAGTAGCAAGGTTTCTCTGACAGAGAAGGTCACGTTATTTGAAGCATGCTTCTGTATCTGTAGGTATATAGTTTGCAGTGTGTTTCCTCTGGCAGGTGTATTTTCCTGTCTCCTCGTGTGACTTATATTGGCTCAGAAAATGTAAGCAGATGTGATAACATGCCACATTTGAGGAAGGCAGGTAATTTTTAAAACTAATATTTTTATTCTTAAAATAGGTATATATTCATAGGCGGCTATAAGAAATACTACAAAGATCCAGCTTCCCCAATTAGGACATCTAGTAAAATATATTTTTTATCATATAACCACAAGGACATTGACATTGGTACAATCCATCAGATATCCCTAGTTTGATGTAGAAACATTTACAACAATCATATGCTTTAGCTTGAACTTTCTATTGACCCCTGTCAAGTGCATGGACCCCAACCCCAGTCAACCAAGTGTCCAGTTACCATTCTAGCAAGAAGTATTCGTGTTTATTGTAAGAACTGAGAACCTGAGGGTTTGCGTTACTTTATATATAATTTTTTATTAATGAATATAATTCATTAATAAAGAAACGAGAGAGACATTAGTCCACATGGATTTGGAAACAGCTTCATAGACTGGATGACAGGACAGCTTTGGCAGGAATGTGGCTGGTGTCCTTCAAGGAAATGACAGGAAATGGTCATTCACACTGAGGTTGAAGCAGGTGTAGAGCCTCATAGTGAGATGTGTTTGGTTGAAATGTTAGAAAAAGACCAGGCAGCTAATGTGATGAAGTGAGATGCTTGTTTTATGTTTGCATTGTTGTCCCTGTTTGGATACAGGATCTCATTATCAGAGTGTCAGGCTCTTCTCTAATTCCTGGGCACAAGGGGTCCACCTCAAGCTCACCAGAAGATGGGACTCTGGGCATGTGCCACGGCACCATGATGGTATAAGTGTAGTGAGCAGGGAGTATGGTGAGAGATGCACAGGCCTGACATCATATAGGACACAGTATAAGGCATCTGTCTTATTCTCAGGGTGGTTAGGAAAAATTCCAGAGCAGCATATTCCATACCACTTATCAGGGACTTCTTACTTAAGTGGGTTTGAATATGTCTCTCTGCCACATCTTCTTTAGGTCTATTTTCTATCCTGTGTCTCCTACAGAAAGCAATTCCCATCTCAGGTAACCAACCTCCACACACTGGAGCAGGGCAACTGCATCTTCTCATGTCTCTACTTAAGACTAACACAGCCACTTCTGGTTAAACGGAATTGTTATTAGTTGCTTTCTTTTGCTAAAAACCATATCAGAGACATAGTGGGTTTTCAAGCAATTGGTTTACTTTGGCTCACTGTTGGGGTCCAATGTTGAGGGTTCACATCTGGTTGATGGCTTCAGTGTTGGCATGGTCCCAAGGTGAACAGCTGACAAGATATAAGGGGAACATGCATGCATATATATTGCATATATATATGCATATATATGTTGGACAATTCCACCTTCTCTCCTCTTCTTCCACTCTTTCCTTCTTATTTGCTAAGGCAGAGTCTCACTATGTAGCCCATGATGATATCAATCTTGGGTTTCTCCTGCCTCAGCCTCACAGGTATTGGAATTACAAGTGTGCTCCACCATTCCTGGTTCTTTGCCTCACCAGTGTATTAACCATGGAACTCCATCCTGATGACTTTAACCTCAATCACTGTCCAGAGACCCACCCTCTCAATCCTTTCTTCTGTACAACAAGTTCTGGAGGTAGATAGGGCCCCAAAGGAGGGGTGGAAGCCTACCAATGGTACAAAGGACGCTGACCTTTGGCTCCCCGACTCAGTAAGTAGTTACCTCCCACAATGAGCTGTTGATCAGTGTGACCCACACAGTCCCTAAAATAAGACAAACTTTTGTGATGGCCCTTGAATACCCACCTCAGGCAAAAGATAAGACCCTATTGCTGAAGATTCCATAGACTGATATCACATAACACTGAGAGACCCTGCTGAATCCAGAAATGAAATCAGTTCCCAGAAGGGCAGCCTGGGTGATGCTGGAAGGTGTTGCACGAGCTGCCAGGGGAACCAGACCAACAATATCCTGACTGATCAGGAGGCATCTTTGAGTTACACTGACCAATGGATTGAGAGTGCAAAACACACTGCTTTATGGCACAGACAAGCAAGCCAAGAAGTGCCCATCTGTGCAATAGTGGTGCCCAACCTAGGTGGGTAATCAACAGCTGGCTAATTGGCTATGAGATCCGCTCAGAGGCAGGGAACCCCTAACTGGTAAGGGGACCCAAAGCAACCTTGAATGGGGACCAAAAACCCCATCTACGTGGGGAAGTCTTCAGTAACCATAGGTCCTCAGAAAGGCTACACCCTCCAAACACTCACCAACCTAGCAGTATTTGTCTCAATTGATCAATAATAATCTCACTCTCCGCTGGAGACCCTGGTTGTATTTTTCAGAAAGCAACTAGAACCGGAGACAATTGAACTCCACCAAAGGGACCTGATTTGATGGGGGACACCCAAGCAGGAGAGGATCCATGTAGAGCCCAAACACAACCTCTAAGGAAGTGGGATGGCTATCAAAAGAGCTATTCCCATAGCAAGGCAGATAACCAATGGAAGGACAATGGAGAGAGGTACCAAGAGTGCCCAAAATTGTCCAAAACACAAATTTCGAGACTCTCACAAACCTAATAACTATGCAAAACTTGAATTCACCCACTATTACTCAGGAAAATTTGTGGAAGAGGAGGTGGAAAGAATGTAAGAGTCATGGGGGGAGAATAAGTAATGCATAAAAGGGAATGTTATCATGGATTCAATGGCTTTATCTAAGATCCTATGATACTGAGCATATTGTTGTGTTAATATATATAATTTTAAGCCAGTAAAAACGTTAATAAAAAAACTGAAAAAAGTCTGAATCAGGAATGAGCTTTCACAGAGAACAAAGCATATTCAAACAATAGAAGATTGTCTTGTGTTTAAAATTTTTTGTTTTATTTCTAGTAAATGATATTTCACAAAATAAAAATTATCAATAATTCCTGACTAGAAAATATGTGCACAAGGTATTACCGATGCCTTCTGTGCATATGAGTATTACTTGTGTATGTCTGTCTCATTTAGTATGCAGGTTTTTTTTTACTTTCTCTACTTCACATTGATTTATTATTTTTCTTTATTGTTCATAATGAGTTACATTGTTTAGTGGGCCAACCATGAGTTGTTATCCCCAATTCCCCATTGCCCCCCTTCCCCATCCAGTTTTAAAGATACAGCTCCAAGCATGGGTATCTGCTGATGAGTATATGGCTGAGCCCACATGATTTTTCTATGTGATCAGAGATGGGGGGAGAACAAGTCAATATAAAGCCAAAGAAAGCAGTGCTTTAGAGAAATAGCTACACAATTTCGATGCTTATTAAAACATTTTGGGATCTTGACAAAAATCTGATTCTGAATCATTCGATGCCAGAGGGACCTAGGATGAGGAATCTCAGATATTATTGCTTTATGAACTTCTCTTTTGAGTAACAAGTTTCTGAAGACCTTGCCTCAATAGGGAAGTACTTAGACTACCAAAACAGGTATTCTCATAAACTCATTAAGTTCTTAATTTAAGAGGATTCCTTTAGTTATTTTTAGAGTACACTTGAAGCTTATAGAGTCATACAGAATACCTTAGAAAATTGCTTTTCAACCATCTCAAATTCAATACATAGAGCCTTCACAGAAAATGATGGACTCCCCAACTCCTCTTGTTCAATTTCCTGTGTAAGTGCATGAGTGTCTCCATGGGACAGTGATTTGACTGATGGTGAGAGGCTAGTGGACACGGTTATAGTTACACAATGTGTCTTTAATGGCAAAGGATATGGAGACGGAAGACTTGTGGAAAGCAGATGACAATAAGGCATGCTCCCAGGTGAAGACTTCCAGGCCCCTAGGTCTCTGCAGGAACATTCAGCAGCTCTTGATGCTGCCTGCGTGGAGTGAGAGATCTAACAATGCTAAATGCTGTGCTTTCTTGGGGTATGTCATTTTCCTATCTTCTGTGCCTTCTTGGGGTACATGATTGTCCTATCCTCTGTGCCTTATTGGGTCACGTCATTTTCTTATCCTCTGTGCCTTCTTGGGGTACATGATTGTCCTATCTTCTGTGCCTTATTGGGTCATGTCATTTTCTTAGAAATGTATTCAAAGGACCATTTCTCGAGGAAAACATACCTCTAGGAAAACCTCAATTCTTCAAAGAATGTATAGATATGCTACCATCATTTTTCAGTGTGGTGACTTAACAGGGAATTTTTTAATTAAAAGGGAAACAGGAGCCATTGATTTTTCTTTCATTGTTTTAAAATATTTCCCATCATAATCTATGATCTGTCCATGTTGGTGCATGTAACAACGGAAGGAGTGGACCCTGGTCACACCTGATTCAGCTGGTCTTTAGTGAAAACTCTGAGAGGTGCCCAAGTGTTTCGTATAGATGAGCCTCTGCATCATCAGCCATGGACATACCCCAAGAAGGCACAGAGGATGGGAAAATCAATGATGGTAGCATATCTATACATTTCTAAGATTATAAATTCCATAAGTGGAAAAGAATCAAGAAATATTCTAGTTTTTAAGATTTATGATGTGTTCATTATGACACGATTACTTTAGAGGTAGTATTGGCCTTTCTTTAGACTTCACCTGATGACACTGCTATCTCGTTTAATCTTTCCAAATCATTCCATCCCAGGAGAGTCCTCTGACTCAATCAGTTTCTGTCATTTTCCTGTGGCTCATTTGGTCCAAGGTAGGTTATGTAGCTTATATGACCTGACTTTGTCCAGTTAGGTTGCAATGCACACCAATGAATATTTTAGGTCAAGTGTTCTCTCTTTTGCCTGATGTCCAATGTTCAAAGACAGGCTGTGCCCACAGGGGGAAAAATCCCTTCTCATGGCACCTGTAATGCTCCTGTGCTTACAGATAAGTAAAAGACACCTGGGTCCTTTTGTTATATAGAAATATCAACCATTTCTTAAATTATCCATGGAGATTAGTCTGAATCTCAGTTTCCTCTGTATTTCTTAGCCAGTTAAGCAATTGAACTGATATTTGCAGAGGAATATGGTAGACTCTGGAGGTCGACTGACCTGGCCCAAACTACTTTCCAGATATGTGGTCTTTGGAAAGTTACTTAAAATCCAAATGTCTCAGTTTTCTTGCTTGTAAAATAGATTTAAAAAAAAACAGTACTTCACCTTCTGGGTATTTCCTGAGATAAAATGAATGAGTACATTGTACCTATTGAATGAATGCACTAAAATGTGTTGGCTATCATTATGTCCATGAGGACTAATATGGGTGATAATTTCTTTAAGTTTTTCATGCATTTTTTGCTCATTCAGACTGTAAGCACATATCAGGGTGCAACAGTAGACATGGTTGTTTGGTTGAATACACATTTTTACTCAGCTCTCCTCCAGTACCTCACTGCCTCCCTCCTGCCTTCCTTCCTTCTTCCCCTCTTTCTTTTCCTTCATCCCTTTCTCTTTCTGCTATTCTTTTTTAATCTCTCTCCCTTTAGGGCTGTGGTATGGAAATGATCTTCTTTTGGCAAGCAAGGTATAAAAACGTGAGAATATTATGATTAAATGCTATTATTTATTAATGTTCCTGAAGCATAGCTTTTGGGCTAAATGGACAGTTTTATCTACTCTGGATCAATAAACACTCAGCTCACATTATTCACTCTTAAGCTGGTGAGATGAAAATGCATTCTTTACAAACTAGAGCAGATACAAAATTATTAAGAAAATCCCAGGAATGGAAAGCAAGCTGATTGAAGCCTTAAAAAGAATAGGGCTGGGAATTCTGTTAATGAAATACCTTATGTGCTGATGTAATATGTCATAAATGAATGGGCGTTCACTGTTCTCTCTTACTGGTGTGCTGGTAGGAGCTCGTACCCCAGTGTGTACTTCTCAGTTACGTTGGTCTTCAGTGGCCTGACTATGGAAAGCTCTGGTAGAGGCTAGGGAACTCCATTACCGTAAGCATCAAATGAATTGTGCCAGAAAATTACAGCAGTTAACATATGTGGTACCGGGTAGTTTACCTTAAATCCTTATCCTATGATAAGCCAAATTTCCCTGGATTTAGAGAAAGTAATCTAAGTTTGTAAAGAAACTTCCTTTGGATTCCCATAGGAAATCAGGAAAATCCTGCTTGGATGAGGATCTCTTGATGGTAGGTATATTGCTTTTTCAGGGTTGTGAAGGAAACAACCTGAGTCCGCTGTGCATGGTCACTGCTCTCTCTGCTGATGGGAAAAGACCCTTCAGACTGCATTTTCTCATGTTATTTTTAGGGTGCAAAGTACTGACTGACAACCTGGGAAGCATGGCCTCTAAGCCCACCATCCGGCTTCAGTGTCTTTGCTTCTTCCTGGATGTCTGCTCACAGGCATTGAATGGTATGCGGGGAGGCCATGTCTGCAGCATTCGAACTGTTCTTTTATTGTGTGTGCTGGTGAAGCAATGGTAACACCACAGAGAGATCTAGTGGGGGTATCTGTGTCACAGTGGCTAGTACTGTGCATTTGGGACTCAGTAATAAGAACCCAGAAACCCTCCCTTCTAAAGTTCCATTTATCAAGAAATTTTCTATTTTTGAATATAAGATCTCAGATGTCATTTTTCTTATAATAGAAACGGCAGAGGAACCATTTCTATAAAGACTCCTTTTTCTCTCTTTCCCATGGGGAAAGAAAGCTTTTTCATTTCTTACCTTCCCTAAAAATGATTGAAGTTAACCCCTGGGGAAGCGTGTAGCTTTTGAAGTCTATTTATTCTTTCCTCCTCAGTTTCTTTTGGAAACAGCAGATGTTCAGTGCCAGTCATAACCACCATTGCTAGCGTTTCTTTGCCCGTGAGGAACTTTTTGAGGAGCCCTAAAAATGACATGAACTCAAGGAGCAGTGATGTGACTGATAAAACAATTCAGCTGAGGGGAGTCCAACCCAAGTTAGTGTCGTCTTCTCATAGCTGGGAGGTTAAACATCAGAGTGTGACCACTTTCTGCTCGCAACTTCTCCTTCATTGCCATCTACCGTGATGAATAGTAAATGGACATCTTGCTAAAGTCTCAATGAGAATAAATTGTCACAGAGTTTTCCAAGCCATTTAGGATATCCTTTCCTCCCTCTCTGATCCCTGTCTTCTTTCTTCCTCCCCCTCATTCCTTTCTTCCCTCCCTCTATATCCCTCTTTTCTTCTGCCTGTCTGGAATGAAGGTGAGGAGGGTGGCTGTGGCTTTGCATTTGGTATAGGAGTGTGTGTGGGTCGGTGGGTGGGGTAGGGTAAGGAAACACTGGTGAATGCAGAAGGGCTGAACTCAGAAGATCTGGGTTCCAGGAAAAACTCGACAACTCCCTAGGTGTATGGCTCTGGTCATGCTTTTAGCCTCCCTGAACCCTAATGTTATCTTCTACAGACACAGTTATAATAATTACTTGACTGAATTAGCACTAGTTGTAAGTGAGATGTCATATAGAACAGTGGGTAGTACTGAGCAATGAGAAAGGAATAAATCTATAATATGGACTCTGGAACATCTATAAGTTTTGGAGACATAATTGGTGCTATTTCCTCTCAAGAGGCCAATTCTAGTCATTGCATTAAATTTGTTTATTTTGGTACCAAGGTATAGATGAGATGAAATGCCAGAAAAGAGATGGTTTTTGAAGGAACAACTCTTTCCTAGCCCCCATGCTCTTACTGAGGAGACTGAGATGCTTACACATCCTAAGGTCTCTATCTCTGATAAACCCCTTTGAAAGGAGTCTGCTGTAGTCAGCTTTCTAGTTGCTGCGTAGAAAGAACCCAAGCAAAAGCGGCTTGTGAAGGAATGGGTTTATTAGGCTTATGGACTCGAGGGGAGATTCCATCCTGGCAGGGAAAACGATGGCATGAGCAGAGGGTGGACATCACCTCTGTCACAGCACCGGAAATACCTGCAGGAAGATGTGCCAAATACTGGCAAGGGGAAGCTGGCTTTTTAAAGTTGTTTTTCCGAGTTTATTCAGGAGAAACTAAGAGCCTTCACCTCACAACGAGTGACTGAATTTTTCATGAATGCTGAATAGCACCTGCTCATGAACCTTGAGGCCTGCCCTTCTCTGGATCCTACTGAATCCTCTGAGAACCGTCATCCCTTTATGTCTGCAGGAAGTAGTAATAAGATTCTCCATCCCACTGCCCCCTGCCCAACGCTAATTCTTTTTACCCTTTCAGTGCCAGAAATGAAGGAACAACTCTCCCAGCCCCCATGCACTCACTGAAGTGACTGAGGAGATATTTACACGTTGGAAGTTCTCTACTTCTGATAAGCTCCTTTGAAAGGTGACTAACACTCAGCCCCAATTAACATTCTGAAAGTCACCAATTGTCCCTGGTAAATGGCTGCCCAGGACATCTCAGGCTTGAGAATACTTGACCTGTGAAGTCCATTAGAATATCACACCAAAGGTCCTTAAAAACTCCCTGTGGGTCAGTGGGTTAGTGGGGAAGTTGCAGCATGCATCAACTCCCTGTTCATCCAGGGAGCTGGGTGAGCAGAGGCTTGGAATAGCTGTGAGCCGATGAGAGATGAGACTCTCGGGAAGACACGGTAGTGGGCAGTTTTCATTCTTTGTATAGAGAGCAGTTGTTTATATAGAGAAAATGGCAGAGGTAGAAGCATAGACAGCAAAGGGATTGGTAGGGGCAAGATCTGTGGGCATCTCATGAGTTTGATTGGTAGGGGCCAGTATCCTTTGGATATCTATTTTGCATAGATAAATTGAGGGGGCTACAAGACTCTATACAGACATGTATAGAATGGTGATGTCAGCAGAGGAAACTAACCTTATTGTTTAGGTTTGTTATTGCAGCTGGGCTAAGTTTAGGCCTTGAATTGCCTGCTTATCTCAGGGCACAGCTGTGGCCTGCCTGGGGGCTGGAGTGTTCAGGATTACTAAGATTTATAGGGGCCCTCAGACTTTGCCTCAACTTCCTTATCAGAAGGAGACAGTCCAAGAAGCCTGCTAGACTCAGCAAAACCCTATATCCTCCATGCCCCTTTAGCAGGGTCCCACAACTCCCCTCAAGGCTTCTGACCATGGACAGACTTCATGCCCATGGAGAGAGCGCTGTCCCCTCACCGCCTTTGAATAAAGCCATCACTTTGTCTGAGTGAGCTGGAGTCTGGTGTACTTTCTGTCTCACTTTCCTTACAGTTTTGGTACTTGGATGTCTGAACTTACTTTGAAGAAATTATTTGCTAGTCAGATACTATCTTAGATACTTTCTCATTACTGTGGCCAAATACTTGACAAGAAGCAGCTTAAAGATGGTTTATTTCAGTTTATAGTTTCATGCTAAGTCCATCATAGTGTGGAAGGCATGGTGACAGGAGCTTGAGGCAGCTGGTCATATTCAGGACAGTGAGGAAGTGTGCTCTCTCCTTTATGCACAGTCCAGGACCATAGCCCTTGAATGAGGCCAGCCACAGTTAAGAGTTAACGTGGTCTTTCTTTGTCAATTAACCTAATCAAGAAATTCCCTCAGTGGCCTGCCCTGAGCCTTATTTTCTAGGTCATTCTAGGTTGTCAAGTATCAACATAAATTTTCTTGTATACTAAGATAAACAATAATAATGATAACAATATTAATAATTACTATACCAGGGCTTGTAAAAACTTGTGAGTACACACACCATTCCAAGTGTCACAGTTCATATGCTCTGGGTGCCAGAAGGATCCATCAGTCAAAGGGAGCGAATGCTGTATAATTGAAGAGGACCAGGAGGACATGCAACCATGGTTGTGGGTTCTCTTGGCACAGATTCCACTGGTGCATCATGGGTGCTTGCTGTGTATGTGAGAAGAGCAGGGATAAGAGAGGCTCACTTGTTACTTTCAAAGTGTGTCATATGTCATCCTTGTCAGCAGAACGAAATCTTCTGACTTCTCATAAGAAGCTAC
Organism: Zapus hudsonius; assembly: GCA_004024765.1. Taxonomy (NCBI): domain Eukaryota; kingdom Metazoa; phylum Chordata; class Mammalia; order Rodentia; family Dipodidae; genus Zapus; species Zapus hudsonius. Next base: position 8,649 of record PVHP010015896.1, on the reverse strand, counting down.
TTTATACAATTTAGAGTCAACCTGGAAATTTTCACCTTAGGAAATCGGGTTCGAGTAATTACAAAATAAAAATTAAAAAAAAAAAGATCCTGTTTGACTGAAAGTATTTAACTAATTCAGGGAGAGCTTCACTATGGGCTGGAGTTGAGAATTTCATTGGAGCATTTTGGAAGCAGATCTTTGTAGCACACTCTCCTGACCATGTGCCATGACCTGCATTACGCTTGAGTGGACTCAACACCTTGAAGCTTCAAATTCCTTAGTTCAATGCGATGCATGGCGTATGAGGTATTTTCTCCTCTGCTGCAAAGAGACCTGATGAAAACACCTCAAGGAAGAAGGGATTATCTCAGTTTACAGTTTACAGTCACACAGTCTGTTAGCATGGTGGAAGAATTGTAAAGCAGCTGGTCACATGGCATCCACCATCAGGAAGCAGAGTGATGATTGCTGCTGCTCGGCTCTCTCCTTTCCCTGAGGTCTAGGACCCCAGCCCATGAAATCAAACTGCCCACTCTTAGGGTGCTCTTTCCATGTCAAGTAACCTAATCTAGAAAAATCCTTCATAGATCATGTCAGAGATTTATTTCCATGGAGATTCTAAAACCTATTAAAGGACAATTAAAAAAAGAGCAAAAAATAAAATAAAATAAAACCTATTAAATTGACAACTGAGAGTTAACCAACACACCTGTTTTCCCACTTAGTCTTGGGACCTAGATACAGCAGAGGTGGTATTAGTTTCCTTCCTTTTTTTTTTTTTTTTTTTTTCATCTTTCCTTGTTTTCTTCTTTGGTTCTGTGATGTGAAACCATTGTGTTAATAGCAAACTAATTCAAATGTTTTTTTCTTTCTAATACTGCCTTGGCAAACACAAAAAGAAAACATTAGCAGATAGGCGGTTCTGCATTATGAGTTATTTTTGTGAACCCACAGGATGCATTGGGTCGTTGATGGTTTCCTGCTGAGTTCTACTTAATTGGATCTCAATGAGGTTCCATTGTATTCAATCAACACCTTAGAGAGAAGATTATTTATGTCAATTTGTAGCCTATTTTTACTGTTTGTTTTGAATCTCATAATCTATTTACAACTTGAAACTGTATCATTGATTGTTGGAAAAAATAATAAAAAGCTAAAATTTAATTATATAACAGAACAAAATATATTTATTTTTTCTTTCTCTGTTGGGAAGTTTTATGAAATATCTTTCTTCATTTTATATGTAGACTAGGAAAATCTTTTAAAAATGATATGACTGAAAGTACTACTCAAATATTGATTGATGTATTGAAATTTCCTTTCCCCTTCACCTCCCTCCTGCCTTTCCTTTTTTCTTCCTTTCCTTTCACCCTTTTCCCTCTCTCTTCTCTTTCTCTTCCTTCTCCTTCCCTTCTCTTCTTTCCTCTACCTTACTGTTTTGTTAGAAACTGGTTTTCTAAGTCTTTAAATAAACCTCATAAACAAATCTCAACTTACTCACAAGGATAAGCTGAATTTCCCCAAAGCACTAAAGAATGAATGTGTTAAAGGCAATTATGAAGAAATGGAGGGACTAAATGTTGAGGAATTACTGAGTGAATTATGTGCTAAGCATTCTTGGTCATTAAGTATAAACACTGATACAATTTTACACATTTATTATAACTTAAAATTTGCAAGAACCCCATGCTCTTTCCTCACATTTTATAAATAAGAAAACTAGGGTACAAAGAAGTTTTTGAATAATGTCCAGTATTACAGTGCTAGGCTATGGCAGACCTGGTCTCTAAAGCCATAGCTCTATAATGCATCTCTGCTTCTAGAACAAATTTCTACATAGTGACATAAAACACATTTATGAGATTACACTTTTGGCTGTCAGAAGTCCAATATGAACTTCACTGGACTGAGGTCCTGCTGTCAGCAAAGCATGTTCCTTTCTGGAAGCTTGGGTTGGGGACAATCTGCTCTTCTTCCTTTTCCAGCTTCAAGATACTGCCTGCATTCCTTGGCTGGTGGCTCAGCCCACTTTCAACTCTCCCCACAAAAAGTATCTTGTGACTGCATGGGGCATACCTGGTTGATCATCCAGGGTGCTCTTATACCAACACAACCTTACGCTTTGACATGTAACTAAACATATCCTCAAGGACAGGGGATGAGAACATCAACGTCATGCTTGGGGAAGCATTAGCCTGCTTGCTACAGAGGAAAGCGATGCTTTGGATTTAGGGTTAGGGAAGAGTTCACGCTGTGCTGGCATTGAGCTTGAAAAGCAGGTAGAGAAGGAAGATTCCCAAGGGAGCCATCAAGGACGGCCAGCATGTGTGGTGGAGGTTACAGAGCTGGATACTGTGGTACTGAAGCAGTAGGATCAGCACCCCAGGGTGGACTCTAACGCATGGTGAGTGGCAGCAAAGAGGTTTTGGCTACTTTTTAACAAGGAGCCCAGATGCCCCCAGAAGGTATGTTAGCAGAAACCAACATGGTCAGACTAATGTCACAGGAAGATGAGAGGCAGCTGTGATGGGAAGAGCTGAAAGGTAGAAAAAGAAACCCATTGGTCCATCATTCTACTAGGCAGGCCCAAACAGTATGAGGGGGTTAAAGACCCAGGATTTTGTAATTCTCTTGATATATAGAAGGCAGAGAAATAGGGAAAAAGCAAGCAAGTGAGTGGTAAATATCTACTACAGCAGAGATGCTAACAGAAAAATGAGGTCAAAAGGAACTAAACATAGTTTTGTGATGCTGAATCTCTAATACTAGCCATGTACAAAGTAGCAAGAAGAGAAATAATTACATCTGTGTGCATTGTACATATGATGCATATATGTGTAATGTATGTGCACATGTGTGTGTGCTCTCCACCATATTTTTTGTGATGAAATCTCTTGTTGAATGTGGATCTCACTAATTAGGATAGACTGGCCCTCCACTGAGTCCCATCGATTCTCCTGGCTCTACCTCCACAGCATTGGGATTATAGACTCATGCTACTATGTCTGGATTTGTAAGTAGGTGCTGGGTCTGACTCGAGTCTTTTGCTTACATGGCAAGCACATTACCAAGTGAGCAATCCCCCCAGCCCAATAGCTCTATTTTAAATTATCACTCTGAGTGTTCAGTGAAGGTATAGGGGGCTTTGCCAGTGGAAGACATGGTTCAAAATTAACTAGTGACTTCTATTCATACACTAAAATATTGTTTCAAAAAACAACTAAGTAGCAAGTACAGGGAACTGGGTAACCAACAAATAGTGATGGAGATGACAGATAATTCCACAGACATCTGAAAGTTGTCTGATAGAATAATTCTTGCTATGAATGGATTTCACTTCTAAACAAAGAGGCTCACATATATGCAGAGTGGCATCTCTCACTTGGAAGATTGCAAAAATAAAACGTGAAAACAAGTGCCAACCCTTACCAAGCCCTTTCTGTGCGGCAGGCATTGTACTGAGTATGTTGATGAATATTTATTTAATTCAAACAATAAGCTATTGAGATATAAAATCCTACCCACTCTAATGACGAGAAAAGATACCTAGACATTACCTGTCTTGCTCAAGATCACATGGAAAGAAGGGGCAGCTTTAAACTGGGCAAGTTTAATACTGGATCAGGTCTCCAACACTCTATTTCCCCTCATTGTTTTATAATGTCATTCTGCCTTAAGTGTAAGAAATGGATGCAGTTACTGCAGGAACTGTGAATAAGGCAGAGACCATTTTTTTTTTTGTCCGGAGCTAGCTCAGCTCTTGGGAGTGTGTTACATGCCAAAGAGTGTGTCACAGAGGGAAAGCGTAGATGCTATAATCTCAGGCCAGAGGAAATAAAAAATGTGAATCGTGGTTATCTTTGAGCTCTGGACTTCAGGACAATTTTTATTTCTGTCTTTTGCTCACTGCAGTTTTCTACATTTTCTAGATTCCTTTTCTAAACCCTCAGTAAATACATAACTGCTTTTTAGATGAGAAAAACAGTTACTAGAAATAAATGAATGGGCAAGGTTAAGGAAAAGATTTTTAGAGAAGAATTCAGTATATCATAAGGACTCTGAAGCATAGAGCTTGAAGAGCTGTCACTTAGAGTTCCTTTTCCACATAGCAATTAGAATGTTAAGACAGAAATAAACCAACAAGCAATAAGGAGATGTACATGCCTGTTAGTAGAAAATGTCTGGAAACGATTTATTCTTGTCCAGGTGATGGGCTATTTTCCAGTTTGAGAATCAGAAAAACATTTAGGTATTAGCACTCTGCTAGACAGTTAGAAGGGAACTGGGAGGTCAAGAGTGATGTCCTCCACACACAGGGGCCCTGGTGAGCCCTGAGCCAATAGGGATTATTGTATTTTCGAGTTTTAAAAAGGAAATTTTCATATTATCCACTTAGATCTTATTTTAACTTCATCCCCAGAAACCTCTCTGCATATACTCTTGTGCAATGGTTCAGGCCCATTTCAACAAGATTCACTCTAGGTAAATGGAAAATGGCTGGTCATCTCCATTAGACACCATTAGAGACTGAAAACCTGTGACTTAATCTTTTCAGTTGAGATTTACCTTCTAACCCTGCTCATTTGTGCCTTTCCCTCGACAGCTTCCTGGAGTCTTAACACGTTTTCCAAGTCTGAGAGAGAGCTCTGTGGATCCTACCTCCCGGCAAAGCCCCCTCCTTTAATCACAAGTGATCTGTTGGAAAGATGAATAATGATGACCACGTTTGCATACCTCAGTGTTACCTGAACTGGATCAAGTGGGCTGCTTAATAAACAAATTTTATAGCATCAATAAGTGAATCATTTCCTTTGTAATTGAAGCATCATAATTGGTTTGGTGCCATCAAGCTTTCTGTTCTGATTCTTTTCGTCTTTGGGTTGCTCTGCTTGTGCAAGACAAGAAGATATTTGTGTTTCTTCAGGTGGTTTCCCTGACAGCAAACCCCCATATTTGTGGACCTTTCTGATGATCAATGTCTTTATTTCAAATCACTCTTCAAATGCAGAAGGGCATTTCATCTTCCCATGTAAAATACCAGCCGTTTTAGATTTATGTCTCCTGCAAGACATCCTGCAACTCACCAGCAGAAACATGGGATACCAACATTCTTAAAGTGGGCAGGAAATTCACCAGCGATGTGTGCCCCAGGTTGACACTGAGCCATTGATTACTCTTCTGGGTACAGCCTCTGTGAGAACACAGAGCATTGCTTCTGTTATCTGTCAAGCCTCGTGGTCTCCTAAGGAGCCCCAGCTGATGTGTTAAACTAGTTTATTGGCATAGAACATTTCTAGTCTCAGGAGAGTAAGACATTTTACACAATAAGTGGGCAGTAAATCACATTTTTTTTTGAAAATTGAATTATTTTTAAAATGCACTTAGGTTCTGTTTAGAGGAGGCCTATAATAAAACCTATTGTCAGCTGGGAAAATCTGTAAGAAAAATTAATAACTATCCCCCAATGTATTTCTTGGAGATTGGCTATTTTACAGCATATTGTTCTCAGAGGAGATTGCCTGCACTCATCCCCCTCCCATCCCAGAAGCTGTATAGAATCTGTAAGGGCTAATAGCTCTTAGAGATGTATGTGGCTTGTCTGAGGGTTGATATCTCAACCTTCGTGTTCTCTGCTGGTGTTCTGGGCTCTCCTCTTAGACCTCATCGTCTCAAATGCCTTGGAGGAAAATGAGTCATCTACCCAAGTCATTCATTACCACAGTGAGCATGTTCCCTTTCTTATGATGAAGCTTTGTTTGAAGACAGCCTGGCCTGAGATTGATCCGAATTCAGTGCACAGCTCTTGACAGGCAGAGTGGCTTGACTGCAAACCCTCCAGTGAGGTAGAGTAGAAGATCAGCGAGCTTGGGATTTCTCATTTAACCCTATTTAAGGCAGATGGCTTCACACATCATTAACCCCATAGATAGTCCACAGAAGGTTTGAAAAATTGTATGCATAGTTTTGTATCAGTGCAATAGCTTCCTTCAGTTCCCAACCCAAATAACTCTGAAAACTACTATATTAGGAATGTGTTTTTTTGCTTTGGTTCATCACTCTAGACTCTCTGTCTGATATGCCATTGAAAAGTGATTCTTCAAAAGGTGAAACTTTATTAGTCATTGAATAAATGCAAATGTAAATGTTTTATGAGAGATTGCATTTTAGTGATCACATTGTTGAAAACTTCAAGATTAAACTTGTCAGTCTTGAAAAAGGTCTAGGAAAACAGGCAGTCTTACTAAGCTGGCTGGAAGTGACACTCTGGACAGCAATTTGGCAAAATTGAAATATATGAAGTTTATCTCAAGATATGTAATATAGTCTTGCTTATAATAGCAAGACGTTTATGGTTGTGCAATAACAGGGATTAATTTAAGACAGTTATATACTTATAAAATGGATTTCTACAAGATAATATAATCACTATAGAAATACATTACATTATATAATTCTGGTTGCAAAATAATATACCTAATATAGAATTGAAACTATATTTGTTAGGCATGGATTTATTAAACAGGATGGAAAGATAGATCCTGAAATGGTAGCCAAGAGAATGGTATTTATTTTTTATATGGAAATAATTAGATTTTAGGTAGCTTTCTATTTCCTGGTTTTCTAATGGGTGTCTGCTAACAAAGATATGTGACATAAATTATAAATCCATCCACAATAAAATAATGGATATTTATAAAATTCTCATCACAAAGACCAAGTGTTAGGAACAAAGGAGAATTTTCATATGACCTAATGGGTAGAATTTCAAGTTTCCATTATAGACACTAATCATCCGCTTACTCAGCTATTGATTTGCAGACAGAACATTGTACATTCTGTGAATGAGTGTTAGAAGTCTCACCCGTTGTGTGCTCTGTCTGGGATCATCAAATCCTTACCTAAAAGTAGCAAAGACAACATGAGCTTCTTACAGTTGACTCCCAAGACAGGGCTGAGGACAAAATATTCTCTGAATTAATGTTGGGTCTGTTTGACTACTAAGCATTAAAATTTACTTATTATTTGTCTAATTAAAAACTTTACTGATCTTACAAGGTTCCATGCATTGTTTGAACAACTTAGCAAACAGGAACTCCTTAAAATTTAAAGAGGCTATTTCATTTTACAGATGACAGGATCAATGTCGAACAGGCAGGCCAAGTACCACACCTGAGCTCAAGCATCCAATGAAGGGTTATGAGCACACCTCCTTCAAGTGGGTAATGGCAGTGAGGTAGATGAGGAAATGACAGGGAATAGCCCGGCTGCCTTACCCTATGGGGGGCGTTGAACACATACTGACAAATCTTGACAATGAAACAACATACTAACTATTGCTTGATAAATCTTAAATGATGTGGGAAAACATTTTCAATAAAACGTGCATCAAACAAATTAGATATATAGCTCATATTATAATTTTTTGCAAAACAGCTAACACTAAGACATAAAAAAACTAATAAATATAAACAAATATTAATGACATCTGGTTCAAGGAAGAATGAAATTGTGGTTGATTTTGATTTACTTTTAAACACTCTAATTTTCCAAATGTGTACAATGAACAATATGACCTTTAAATAAGAGTTGCAATTTTACTTTTGTTACTGTCAAGCCAGAAAAGTAATACACCTTAGGAGAAATGGCTCTACAATTCAAAGTCTGGAGCCATAACGTCTGAATCAGTGATGGTACCAATAGGTGATAGTTACCCTGAGCAGATATTTTACAGACAATGTTGCCCATGAATTTAAGGCTGACCAATGAATCTTGCTAAAACTCGGACCATTGGGGAATATGGGTCATTTATTGCTTCCAATACTAAATTCTGTTATATAACTCACTTTGTAAAAGTGCAAAAATGGAGAGGTGCAAAGCGAGAGCCCAGATCATAAGAAAGACAGAAGATGGCAATCTAAACAGAGGGCTTTGAGGTTTCCTGGGAAAAATCTATGGAGAAATGAGCACTAATTTGTCTTATTGGTTTTTATAACCTACCCCAAAGTCTGATTAATACAAGCAAACCACAAGAATGCTGTGGTGGGAAGGAGAACACATTTGACAGATTCCCAGCAAGGCATTACTTCTCCTTTTCTCCAGCCAGAAGCACACACAGCTGGAAACAGCAAAGCTAAGCATGGGTCTTTCAGCGGAGAGAAAATTACTCATTCTGAAGCAGAAATGGATGCTGATATGATGACAGAGATGTGGGCAACTTCTCTGCTCTCTGCTTTGCTGGGATGAGGAAAATGAGAGATATTGGAGACACATAGTGTAGTTAAGGTTGCAGGTATGTATATGTGGAAGGAAGGATGTGATTAAAACAACACGGCTGTCCTTTAGGAATCTCAGTGTACTGGATCCCGAAGCCCTTCCTTCCCTCACAGATACCAAAATCTGAGGATGCACAGGTACCTTCTGTCACATGGTGTAGTCTTTGTGTATAACCTAGGTGCATCCTCTTGTGAAATTTAAATCACCTTTAGAAGGCTAAAGATAGATTTTCCCCAATATTCTCAATCTGAATTGAAACCCATGATTTCAGGTTCATAAATAAATTCAGCTCAACTGAATCTGTGGGTGGGGACCCCATGGCTAACTTTAATACCAGAAACAATGGACACACGGGAAGAGAGTCACTTTGGTAGCAGAGTTTTGGATCAAGAG
>PVHP010015895.1:0-36704 GCA_004024765.1 Zapus hudsonius | reverse complement strand
ATGAATAAATAAAATATTTAAAAAAAAAAAAAAAAGAAAAGAAAATGCTGGAAGCCTGACCCGGCATGGGGAAATGGTCACTGACACTCCTGCTCTTCCTGAGACAGCTCAGACAGGGGACAGTGTTGGGGGGACCCAAGCTGGGCATAGGCATCCTGGCTATTCCCCCTTGACCTTCCCACTTCAAGCCCAGCCCACTCAGTAGTGTCCCTGGGGGCCTAAAGGGGAAGCTGGTGTCATGGGTTGATCCCCCATAAACTTAATGTGTTCTGAATGATCGATCCCCAGCTGATGGAAGTTTGGGTATTAGAACCTCACTGGAGCTGTGTTATTGGAGTGGGCTTATGGATGTTATAAGCCAGCTTCCCCTTGCCAGGGTTTGGCACACCTTCCTGCCGCTGTCAGCAGTGCTATGGTGGAGGTGATGTCCACCCTCTGCTCATGCTGTCATTTTCTCTGCCATCATGGAGCGTCCCCTCAAATAAGCCAGAATAAACCCATTCCTTCACAAGCTGCTTTCGGTTGGGCTCTTTTCTATACAGCAACAGGAAAGCTGAATACTAGCTGGTTTCTCAGCCCAGGGGTGAGCACAGTTGACATGGGTGACCCTGAACCTGCAGGGCCCAAGGCTGACCATGGAAGGTGGCCCCATCCTTCAGTGCCTGGCCGAAGCCTGCTGAGACTCACCAGGCCTTCCATCCCCCTAACTGGCATCAGCTTCCTCCAGTGCTTTCAGACCCCCAACTCAGGTACCAGCTGTGTGGGATTCTCCCAGGAGCCTGGCTTCCAGGGCCAGACCTCGGCCTTCAACCAAGGGAGCCCTGGAGGGCCTGGCACATAGCCCTGACTTTGTCTGCTGACTTTTATTATAGAACCAAACATTTTGCACTTACAGTATGTCTGGTACTGAGTAAAACTCTACTTGCGTGGGAAATGCTAGGATGACCAGTAAGCTTGAGCTGAGCAATCCCACCTCTATGTGAGCAGACTTCCGCCTCATCACCCGGCATCCCACACTGGGTGCAGCCTGGGCCCAGGCGAATCCTGGCTCACTGTGGCTAGCTCTGGTAGAGGAGTCTGAGAAGCGTGGTTATGCCTCTCCTTGGTGACCTTGGGCCACCCTTGCATAGCAGGGACACCCCTGCCCTGCCTTCTCTAGGTCCTGGTTAGGCGAAGGGTGTCTATGTCCTATTCCTTTGTTTGTTCTTGAGAGGTTTTGTTGTTTTAATTTGTCTTTGTTTTGTTTTTTGAGGTAGGGTCTCACTCTAGCCCAGGCTGACCTGGAATTCACATTGTAGTCTCAGGCTGGCCTCCAACTCACAGGGATCCTCCCTCAGCCTCCCGAGTGCTGGAAGTAAAGGTATATGCCACCACTCCTGGCCTGTTGGTGGCTTTAATACTGACCTTTCATCCAAAGACTGCCATTCAGAAAGTAAACAGAACTTAAAAAGAGCCCCACACTTCACTGAGAATAAACACGTTTAAGCATTTCCCATATGCAGAACACTATTCTCTATATGTGTGTGTGCAAAGACACATGTGTGAGTATATGTGTATGGGGAAAAAAGAGGTTAGGTTAAGCATTATTTAGGGAGTGAGAAACTGAGGCCAAGGGGCAATGGGTATATTCAAGAAAGAGTGCTGGGAGGCTGAGACTCAGGCCTGAGCTTCTAGAAAGGGAAACAACGCACCGGGAAGATGTCTCAGTGCTTAAAGGCACTTGCTTACAACCAGACACACAAAATGGCAAGCGGTTTGGCACGTCCATATGTTCACTCTCAAATAAATTTTGTTTTGATTTTTGAGGTAGGGTCTCACTCTAGCCCAAGATGACCTGGAACTCATGGATAAATTTTTTTAAATCTTTTTTATTTATTTGCAAGCAGAGATACAGAGAGAGACGAGAGAGATACAGAGAGAGACAGAGAGAGATACAGAGAGAGAGAGATACAGAGAGAGAGAGAGAGAGAGAGAGAGAGAGAGAGAGAGAGAGAGAGCACGCACACAAGGGCCACCACCTTGTGGGTCTGGCATATATGGGCACTGGGGAATTGAACCCAGGCCTTAAGCACTGGAGGCAAGTGCCTTAACTGCTGAGCAATCTCGCCAGCCCTAAATACTTTTTTCAATATTTTATTTATTCGTTTTCAAGCAGAGAGATACAGAGAAAGAGAGAGACAGAGAGAGAGAGAGAAAAACACAGGGCCACCACCTTGTGTGTCTGTCTGGCTTATGTGGGTCCTGGGGAATTGAACTTGGGTCCTTAGGCAACTGGAGGCAAGTGACTTAACCACTAAGCCATCTCTCCAGCCCCATGGATAAATTTTCTTTTTTTTTTTTTTTTTTTTTTTTTTTTTTGGTTTTTCAAGGTAGGGTCTCACTCTAGCCCAGGCTGACCTGGAATTCACTATGTAGTCTCAGGGTGGCCTTGAACTCCTGGCGATCCTCCTACCTCTGGCCTCCCAAGTGCTGGAATTAAAGGCATGCGCCACCACGCCCGGCCCCATGGATAAATATTTTTAAAGGGAAACATCAAGCCAGGCATGGTGCGCATGCCTTTAATCCTTGCACACAGGAGGCTGAGGTAGGAGGACTTCGGTGAGTTCAAGGCCAGCCTGAGCTATGGAGTGAATTCCAGATCAGTCAGGGCCACAGTGAGATTCTGCCTGGAAAAAACAAACCAAAACAAAAAAAAGAGAACTATCAGAGAGGAAATAACCACAAAGGCCTTCCACTGCACTGGACAGGAAGGGAGGACAATGTCCCAGACTGGTAGGGCATTTCCCACCCTACCCCCAGACACGGAAGCCCTTAGAGGCTCCAGGCAGAGGAGCCCACTCCCCGACATCTCAGAGGTGGGGCCAGCTGCTCAAAAACTTCCCTGGCGCCTGACCTAAAATGGCCATTGAGACAGCTGGGTCCTAGGGGACAGACGCGACTGTGGTGACGATCCCCTGAGTGCCAGGAGGACGTGACTACTGCAGGACCACCAACTTTGTCAGCTTTTCCATAAGGAAGCTGAAGTGCAGGCAAGCTCAGACGCCAGCCTGAGATCACAGGGCCAGTCCGATCCCATACGTAGGTGCCCATGAGCACAGTGCCAAGTTCCAGCCATGAGCAATGGAGCCCTGGAGCCCACAAGCTGCCTGTCATTAATCTTAGAGGCTCAGCTTCAGGCAGCTCAGAGCAGCCCTGGCCCACAGAGGCCCAGCGGAGCTGGAGGACACACAGTGAGTGCAGGCTTCTGGTCTCTCCCACTTCTGATGTGAGCTCTGGTTTCTACCAACCCCCACCCAACTTCTAGCAGTTGTCTCCTTGGGGAGCAAAGCAAGGATGGTCAGATTTCTATACACGTTGGGTGCCAGGGGTGGCCGTGACAGTTGGGCTGGCAGGTGTAAGGGGTTGGTGGCCTCATGAGAGTCCAGGCGGTGTCCAGACATCACAGCAGCTGCCCTGCACCTGTTCTGGGTGGGCCCAGGAGGGTGCTGTGCTACCTGGTGTGCTCTGCCCACGCACACATTTTTCACTGGAACTCCTGGTGTCCCTGGAAGGAAAGGTCAGGAGGCCAGTGAGCCTCAGCTGAGAGCCTGTCAGACCTCTTAACCCCTGCCATTCGGCTCCTCCTCTTGGACAGCCAAGGCTGGCTTTCTGACACTAAGTTTGGTCCATCTCTTGCCTGGTCCTTGCTTAATGACAGACAAACACTCAACCCTGCTTGGGAGAAGCCATTTCCTGAGCCAGGTGCTCATCTCATTTAGGTAATATGTCTTTTTTTTTCTTCAGTGCTGGTGCTAAGCAAACGCTCTACCATTGAGCTGCGCATGCCCCATCCTCTTCTCAGAGCCCCAGAAACCAAGAATTATCACTCCCACTTGCCACTTTAGAGAGGAAAATGGGGTTCAAGGCATGAGTCAGTAGGAGGACAGCATCCCTCAAACTCCGCTGCGGCTTCCTTGCAGGAGCCAAGCTGGAGGCATTTGAGAGTGAGGGGCCGCTTGGGTCTCTTCTTGTCTTCTGTATAGACATACTTGGTCCAGTGAACGTGTGATCCTTTAGTATGTGTGTGAGTGCATATTCATGTATGTTCATGTGTGTGAGGTCAGAAGACAACTTTCAGGGGTCAATCCACTTCATTTTTTTACACCTTTTAAAACTTTTTCTTATTGACAGCTTCCATAATTATAGACAATAAACCACGATAATTCCCTCCCCAACCCCACTCTCTCCTCTCAAGTCCACCCCCATCTTATCCCCTCCTCCCTCAATTAGTCTCTATTTTGTTTCAACGTCATCATCTTTTCCTCCTATTATGAATGTCATGTGCAGGAAGTGTCGGGCACTGTAAAATCATGAATATCAAGGTCATTTTGTGTCTGGATGTTTGCGGTATAAGCAGTCCTACCCTTCCTTTGGCTCTTACAATCTTTCCACTGCCTCTTCCTCAATAGACCCTGAGCCTTGGGAAGTGTGATAGAGATGTCCCAGTGCTGAACACTCCACTGTCACTTCTTCTCAGCACTATGGTATCTTTTGAGTTATCCCAGTGGTCACCACCATCTGAAAAAGAGAAGCTTCCCTAGCCACAAGTGAGAATAGCATTATTGTATGGGTATGCTCATTAAAAGAAATGTGCTTATAAGGCAGTTTGGTGGGCATAATATACGAATTTAGCCAGACAACAGCAGATGTTACTCTCCTAGAGCTCATGACCTCCCCACCACAGGATTCTGATGAGGTCTTCAGTACCAAGCATGTATTCCCTCCCATGGAGCCTTCAGTCCAATTATAGAGTGGTTGGTTTCCCCCATAACAGATGTGCCACTATTGAACCAGTTGGCACATTTGGCCTGGTTGGTCAATCTTAAGGCTTAAAAGGTCCACTGCTGTTCACCACTGTTGACTTCTCTCTCCCATGGGCTGCAGGCAGCCATAGCTTTTTGCAGGTTTCTGTCAGATAGTTAACAGGGAGGAGATTTTCAGCTCAGCTCCAGCTTGATTTCTCAGTGACCTGCAGCCCAAGCATGTGTGGTCGTCAGCAGTAGTGTCTTACCATCTCATTCTGGTGGGTAACCAAGAGCCTTGGCAATGGCCTATAATGTTTTGGGGGCCTCAGGAACCTCCCTGGCCAACAATTCACTGGAAGGCATCCCATTCCTGGCACTGAAGTTTTTCTACTAACAATCTATGGTTAGTGGCTGTGCCATTATATGAGGGAGAACATGGGACATTTGGTTTTCTAGGCCTGAGTTACCTCACTTAGTATGATTAAAATTTTTAATATTTATTTATTTATGAGAAAGAGAATGGGCCAAGGCCTTCTGCAATTGCAAACAAAATCCAAACATACTTCAAACACCAGGCATAGTTATGGGAGGAAAGGATTTATTGGAGCTACAGATCCAGGGGAAATTCCATAATGGTGAAAGAGGTCAGTCCAAGCAGAGAGAAGAAAAACCATCACCAGCACCACACACACAACAGCAAACAGGCCGGGGATTTCCTTCCCCTTTATAGAGACAAGTCTTGCAACCCTTTTCCAGCTTTGTTGACTTCCTGAATCTCTGGAATTTCCTTCCTGCACTGGCCTCCCAGGAAAGAATGTTTGTTTTTAGCTCTCCTCAGCTTCATTACATCCTGCTCCCTACTGAGAGGGCTGCCTTCCTATAAACAATCTCAGAGACCCATCCAATATTACTAACAGGTCAAGTTGACAACAAAACCTAATCACACGCCATGTAAAACCATATGCCGAAACTAGTACATGTATCTGGATTTTTGTTTGCAATGGTGGGAGGCCCTGACTTGTCCATTCACTCTCCCCGACCCTGCAAATAAATAAATATTTTTAAAAATATTTTTAAATTTTTAGCTAAAAATATTTATTGTCTTACATGCTCAGAATAGAACTGTGTGGAATGTGTCAGGGGCCAGGAGACATACAAGAATGATATACAACTGTTGTCCCTGTGTCCTCAGGGCTTTAGGTTGCTACTTACCACTGTGGCATCATTTTTGTTTATTTGTTTCGTTTTTGTTTTTTGCTTTTTCAAGGCAGGGTCTTGCTCTAGCCTAGGCTGACCTGGAATTCGTTATGTAGTCTCAGGCTGAACTGGAACTCACAGTGATCCTCCTACCTCTACCTACCAAGTGTTGGGATTAAGGGTGTGCACCACCATGACCAGCTGATTTTGGTTTTTGAGCCAGGATCTCCCTCTAGTCCAGGCTGTGGCAATCCTCCTACCTCAGCCTTGGGGCTTTTTTAAGAAATAAAAAATAAGCTGGGGCTGGGGAGATGTTTCAGTAGATAAAGGCCTTGTAACTCAGACTGGAGTACCAAGTTCAGTCCCCAAACCCTACATAAAAAGCCACAGCTTCTGACGCTGATGCTGACTGTGAGATGGAAGGTAGAGACCGGAGAATTTTCCAGAAGCTCATGGTAAGTGCTACAAAGAACAGCACAGCAAGAACCCAGAGCAAGAAACCCTGCCTCAGATAAGGTGGACAAGGACTGGCCCTAAAGTTGTCCTCTGACTTCCACATGTGTGCCCCCCCCCACAAATAATAATATTTTAAAATTTAGTAAATGGAGCTGGAGAGATGGCTCAGTGGTTAAGGCACTTGTCTGAAGAGCCTAAAAACCTGGGTTTGATTCCCTAGTACCCATGTAAAGCCAGATGCACAAAGTTTCACGTGCATCTGGAGTTCATTTGAAGTGGCTAGTGGCCCTTGCATGTCCATTCTCTCTCTCTTTCTCTCTCTCTTTCTCTCTCTCCCTCTCTCCTTGCAAATAAATAAGTTTTTAAAAAGTTTAGTAAATGAAATGCTTCAGGGCTGGAGAGATTGCTCAATGGTTAAGGCACTTGCCTGCAAAGCCTAAGGACCCCGGTTCAATTCCCCAGTACCCATGTAAAGTCGGATGCATCTGGAGTTTGTTTGCAGTGGCTGGAGGCCCTGGTATACCCATTCTTATCTCTGTCTTTCTTCTCTCTATCTCTCTCTCTTCTTGCAAATAGATAATAAAGATATATTTTTTTAAAAAAAGAAATGCTTCAAGAATTTTCTCAACTAGGTGTGGTGGCACACAACTTTAATCACAGCACTGGGGAGGCTGAGGTAGAAGGATCACTGTGAGTTTCAGGCCAGCCTAGAACTACAGAGTGAGTTCCAGGTCAGCCTGTGCTAGAGTGAGAACCTACCTTGAAGTAAAAAAGAAGAGTCCTCTCTCTCCGTGGGTATGGTGTCACTTGCTCGTAATATCTGGGAAGGCAGAGACAGAAGGATCAGGAGTTCAGAGGTAGCTTCAGTTATATGGTGAGTTTGAGTTTACCCTGGGCTACATGAGAATCTGTCTCAGGAAAAGAAAAGAAGAGTCCTCTCTGGCTGGGTTGTGGCCTTCCTCCCTGCCTGGCCCACCCACCTTGGTCCCTCACTCACTCGTGCTCCTGGCTTCCACACAGGCTTCCCCAGGGCCTCACTGTGGAGTCACCAGAATGTGGGCGAGGCCCTCAGAGGCCAGTGGTCACAAGGCCCTGGCCTGAGAGCTGGGAAATGCAGGCCTGGGGCCACAGCCCACACTGGGAGAGTGGGTGGTCATCAGGCCCTTGAGCTTCTCAGGTTCCCCATGGCATCCGGGTCATGTTGCTATCCAAACAGGAACATTCATACTAAAAATGTAATATGAAAAATAAATAGATGAAGTTTCTAGGTCAGGGAGACTGATCCTCTAGAGAGCCAGAGCAAGCAGGGCCTGTCATCCCAGCATTTGGGAGGCTGAGTGGGAAGATATGAGTCCCAGGTTACATCGTCTTAAAGACAAGGAAACAGTCAGGCATGGTTGTGCCCTGGGAAGTTGGTCAGAAGATCAAGGTTACTCTTATCTGCTGCCCTCAAATGAATTCCAGATCCATGCGCCACTTTGTGCATCTGGTTGTACACAGGTCCTGGGAAATAGAACCTGGGCCATCAGGCTTTGCAACCAAGCACTTTTAACAGCCAAACTGTCTCTCCAGACCCAAATATATATTTTAAAAAAGGAAAAAGCTAGGCATAGTGGCACACACCTTTGATCCTAGCACTTAGGGGGCTGAGGTAGGAAGATCACCATGAGTTTAAAGCCAGCCTGGGGTTACAGAGTGAATTCCAGGTTAGCCTTGACTAGAGTGACACCCTACCTGGAAAAAAAAACAATAAAAAAAAAGAAAGAAAGAAAAGAAAATAAGAAGGAAGAGAGAAAGGAAGACAGAAAAAAAGGGGGGAAGGGAGTCAGGAAGAGAAGGAGGGAACGAGGAAGAGTCCTGTTCTCTACTTGGCTGCCTCCCTGGATCTCTGTAAGCACAGGTGTCCTTCCTGATATCTTTGAAGCCACTGGGTGGGACGGGGCTCACATTGTACCCATGTTCGAGTGCCAGCATGGCTCATCGCCACCAAGAGCACTCAGTGTGCCAGAGCCTTCTAGACCTGGACAAATATGAACTCAGTGCCCAAAGCAAATGTGTCAGTCATTGAGAGTGAGGGAAAGGAGGGACAGGTCATTTAGGTAAGTCTCCTGAGGGCACAGCTGCTGGAGCCCAGATGCTGTGACAGACTAGCCCAGCAGGTAGAGACCCACATTTTTATTTACTTATTTATTTATTTATTTTGATTTTTCGAGGTAGGGTCTTGCTCTAACCCAGGCTAACCTGAAATTCACTATGTAGTTTCATTCTGGTCTTGAACTCATGGCCATCCTCCTACCTTGCCTCCTGAGTGCTGGGATTAAAGATATGCACCACCCTGCCTGGGCTATTTTCTGAATCCTTTTTTTTTTTTTTTTGAGGCCGACATCTTTTAGGAAGCCAGTCTAGGGTCTGGGCAGATTGCTCAGTGATTAAAGGTGCTTGCTTGCAAAGCCTGATGACCTGAGATTTGATTCCCCAGTACCCACATAAAGCCAGACACACAGAATGGTGTATGTGTCTAGAGTTCGCGCCCATACTTTTTCACACACACACACACACACACACACACACACACACACACACAGAGGAAGCCAGTCAGGTGAAACCCTGGCCCCCAGCCAAGGAATGGCCACATGAGTCAATCACAAGCTCCCCAAGGATGCTGCTGGGCCCTACTTCTCCCTGAGAGTAGCATGGCCTCCTGTCCTACCCTGGCCTGACAGTATTGCTGTCCTTGCCATTTGAACCCCAGCCTCTTCCCTGAAGGTGCCTCTGGCCATCCTTGATCCTCAGAGTCCAGCTTGTCTCGTGGATCATCACTTCCCTGATCTGGAGTTAGAACACAGAAGGCCTGCTCATAAATTCGCAGCTGCTATGTATCAGAATGAATGTTTTATGTCGTAGAAGTGGGACTCTTACAACGCTTTCAAGATTAGCCGGCTGGATGGGAGCCAAGAGACTGACATTTAGCCAGCATAATGCAAGGTCAGAAGACTCGGCTGTGCAAGTAGCAGACAGGGAGGGCGGGCGGGCGGGAGGGCTGGACAGAAGCTCAGGAGGAAAAGCGCTCATTGTATTTGCAGCCAAAGAAGTAGCTGGTGCAACATCCTTAGGTTGAAGCTTGCATTACTAAGATACTGGAGAAAATAGTGCCATTTAAAAATTTTTTTATTATTTACTTGCAAGGGGAGAGAGAGAGGCGTACAGGTGTGCCAGAGCCTATGCCACTGCAAATGAACTCCAGATACATGCACCACTTTGTGCATCTGGCCTTACATGGATACTGGGAAATCAAACCTGGGCCTTCAGGCTTTCAGACTTTTGCAAGCAAGTGCTTTTGACCACTGAGCCATCTCTCCAACCCAACAGTGCCTTTTAAATTGACCACTGTCAGTCCACACTCAGAGCATTGCTAGCACACAATTTCCCACAATTCAGGGGAAAAATGACAAATTAGTATTTTCCAATTGAGTGACCTCAGTGTGGGAAAACCATAGCACTCTGAGGACACCGATTACAGCTCCCCGGGGAGCCAGCATCTGTGTGCAAACACCTTGGAGAGGAAGCAGAGGAGAGACCCCAAAGGCACAGTTGGGGAGCTGGCTTCTGGAGACAGGGATGGGGATGCTTCCTTGAGCCAGGCTCAAGTAGAAATGGTCCACCAGGACTCACTCAGTTCAAACAGGAATTCACTCTAAGGAAGTAAGCTGCTTCCAGGGTCTAGAGGGGAGGAAGACAGAAAGGGAAAATTAAGGGGGGGTGGAACGAAAAAGGATCCCCTCACCCTGGAGTCCAGTTAATCTCTCACAGGCTGTGATGGTTGATATTGATTGTCAACTTGGCAGAACCTAGGATCCCCTGTGAAGGATAATCTAGATGGGGTCAGCCTCTGGGCATGCCTGTGTGGGATTATCTTGATTAATTAATTAGGCCTGGGAAGATCCACTTGAACTGTGGGTGGCCCATTCCCTGGGCTGGGGTCCTGGATGGTCTAAGAGGAGAGAGAAGCTGCCTCCTCACTGGGGACTCTGACCAGCCGCTTTCCCTGCCATGACGGACTGTGACCTGGAAATATAAACTAAAATAAGCCCTTCTTCCCTAAACAGATTTTTGTCAGGTACTGTGTCCCAGCAATGAGAACTTGACCAATATTCAGGCTGAGACTCAAGAATTCCAGCACAGCTGACATTTTTAGCTGAGTGTGGTAGCTCACGCCTGTTATCTTGGCACTCAGGAGGCAGAGGCAGCTGGATACCACAAGTTTGAGGCCAGCCTGGTTACAGAGTTTCAGGCCCACCAGGGATACATAGCATGTCTTGTCTCAAAAAAATTTTGTGTAACATTTGTCTAGAGCCGGGCGTGGTGGTGCATGCCTTTAATCCCAGCAGTTGGGAGGCAGAGGTGGAGGATCGCCGTGAGTTCAAGGCCACCCTGAGACTACATAGTGAATTCTAGGTCAGCCTGAGCTAGAGTGAGACCCTACCTCGAAAAACCAAAAAAATAAAAATAAATAAATAAATAACATTTGTCTACATTTTTATACAGAGATGCTTTAAATAAGCATGTTCAAACAGCAATGAAGCAGGAGGTAGCTTACGCCCTGGGAGGCAGAGGTAGGATCAGGCAGAGGTAAAGAGAGAGAGAGAGAGAGAGAGAGAGAGAGGTGGAACACTGCTGAGAAGAAGTGATAGCGGGGTGTCAGCACTGAGACATCTCGATCACACCCTCCAAGGCCCTGTTGCATGTGGGTGCGCACAAGACGAGGCAGATACCAAATGAACGCAGAAGCAGGAAATCTTTATTGCCTTGGACTTTTAAGTTAATTGATTAGGGACACAACCAAACCCAGGAGCTGGAACTGCATTCCTGAAGTGTTGGCTAACAGGCTTCTTAAAGAGAAAAACTGCAAACAGGTGCTGGCCAGTGGCCCGAGGGAGGAGTTGGGTAATCTTTTTATAGGATTGGTCAGGTCCACGTGAGCAGATGTGCCGGGGTCCACTCTTAGGAACTAGTGGTCTTAGAATCAGGATGTTGGCAAACTCTTCCGTGGTGACTTTAACAGGATTGGCTGGACCCAGGGGTGGGGTAGGGTAGCAGGGACTTATAGTTACAGTAGCAGCTAGAATAATAATACATAAGTCATTTTGACATGGTTGCTGAGGAAACTAGGAACAGGTAGGGTATTTTGACCTGGTGCTGGGGAAACTATGAGCTGATTGGTTGGGTTAGGGTCCCAAGACAGTGGGTGTCTTTTTCTTGGAATAAGGGGTTAAAGAGAAGTCATAACAGTTAACAAAATGGAGGCCCTGTGGCCAACCCTAGCCCTTCATTCCCCCTTCTGAGTTGTAACTGAATCAAACCCTTGATTCCGGGTCCTTGTTTCCTGTTATTCCCATCACTGAAGGGTCGTATTGGGTCCTTAAAACCATAAGTTTTACTGCTGAGATACGGGACTGTACAAAGTGGAGTAGAGCATTTATAATGCAGGGACCAAAGATGAGGATTAGTAGCAGGAGTAGCAAGTGGCCTGAAATAGCAGAGATCAGTGTAGGAAGCCAGGGAGACCAACTGAAGAGCTTGTGCAACCAAGAATAGGTTTGGGAGTATTCTTTGTCTCGTTCTATCAGGCTAGATTTGAGTTCTTAGAGTGTGTCCCTGATGACACCAGAATGGTTTGCGTAGAAACAACAAGCCTCTCCTAAGGCTACGCAAAGTCCCCCTTTTTTGAGGAAGAGGAGGTCAAGCCCTCTCTTATTTTGGAAGACCACTTCTGCCAGGGAATTGATCTGTTGTTGTTTTTTTTTTGAGATAGGAGGTAGCTGACTGGAGTTTGGAGAGGTCTTGATCTGTGATTTGGCCAAGTTGTTTGTAATTTTCCTGTCCAAGGATTAAAGAGGTAGTGCCTAGGGCAGCAGACCCCACAGTACCTAGACCAACCAAGGCTGAAATGAGTATAGGGGCTGCCAGTCTAGGTCTAGGCTGGGAAGAGGGGATCAGCAGATGTTGTCTCCCGGCTATTCCTTGGTAATACAGCATCTATGGTAGGATGTGCACAAGGCACAAAGGTCAGGCTTGTCTTTTACAAAGGACTTAGCTATGCAAGGGGTCAAGGCCGAAGGACAAGCAAACCAGGCCCCCTTTTGTGCTGCCAGCAGGTTGTCATTAGTTAGACCTATTGAGTTTTTAGATTTCTTAATGACATATGTACTGGAACTGAGGCAGACATCAGCACAGGGGTATCCTTTAGAGGGTAGTCTTGAGACCTGAAGCAACTCCCATTGTTTATTATATCTCCTATGGTAAAGGAGGATCCCCAAGGGCAGGTACTGATGTCATTAAGAGGCACTAATTTAAGAAGGGTAAATGGTATAGAGTCTATAAATGTAACTCTAACATAAGGGGTCTAGGATTTAAGCAAAGCCAACAATCCTTAGGTCGGGTTGGATGAGTTGACAAGGTTAAAGACAGCCTCTACCATGTGTACCACTGAAGAGGTCAGAGGGGTAACAGTAAACTAGAGTTTTTAGAACTTGGAGCTGGGGGATTCCAGCTAAGGGCTGAGGCTGACCTTGTATCCTCGGCTAAGGGGCCGGTAGGCAGATGGGGTCTGGTGACTTCTGGACACTAATAGTAAATGTGGTTCCTGGATCCTTGCGGTACATATAGTCTTGAAGGCCCCAGGTTTTTCCTGTTTCCCAAGGTTCGGGAGAACTGGGATCCCAACTAAGCGGGGTAAGGGTGACAGTGTGACAGTGGCTGGGTGAGCATGGACCTATAAGTCTGTATCTGGTCAGCTTGGTGCCCAGGATTCGCACCCCAAACAGCACAACGGTACTGACCTGGATCATCACAAGTCCTCCCATCCTGCCTACAACCCGCAGGGCACATGTAATAATATTGTGCCCAAAGGCCAGTGGGGTTGATAGGGACCCAATTTTGTCCCAGGACATCTATAGAGATGGTAATCCATAAATCAACTAAATCTATCTGAAAAGTAGGAAGTGAGGATGGGGAGGTAGGCTGACAGGTTTGGATGACTTTTCAGGTTTGGGTGTCTGATAGGCTCCAAAGAAAAGTTTGGGGCCCATAGGGGTTGCGGCTGGTCGTAAGAGGAGGAAGATGAATAAGCAAAACAAGTAGCCTTATGGCCATTGTCAGACCAGTTTTACCTCATGGGGTCGGTAGGGTGGCGTTGGGCTGGCCGTCAGGTGTCAGGGTTGTGTGTCTGTCATCCAGTAGAGGCTTGACATGAGAGTGATGGATCCGAGTCCATTTGCCATCTACCTTGACCACAGTTGGGGTGGTCAGAATGACAGTATGTGGTCCTTTCCACCGAAGCCCAAGAGTCTCCTTGTGGTGTCTCTTAATCCAGACTAGATCACCAGGCTTATGACCGTGGGGCCGGACTGGAAGAAGTTGTAGATATGTCTCAAGATCAGGAAGATGTTGTCTTGGGCTGTCTGTAGGGCCTGGACAGATTTAAGAAATTTGTATTCAGAGATTTCATTGATTAATTCAGCTTGGAGTTAGGGAAGGAGACAGGGAGGTCTCCCAAACATAATTTCATAAGGCATCAACCTGTATGCATATGGGGTGTTTTGGGCACAAAAGAGGACAAAGGGAAGGAGGGCTGTTCAGTCCTGGCCAGATTCCAGAGTTAATTTGGTTAAGGTCTCCTTAAGGTCCAATTTATTCTTTTGACCTGGCCTGAACTCTGGGAATGATAAACACAATGTAATTTCCAATTGATCCCCAAGATTTTAACCAAGTCTTGAGTTACCTGAGAGATGAAAGCACGTCTATCATCTGAACCAATAGTAGTAGGGAGGCCAAACCTTGGGATGAGTTCTTCAAGAATCTTTATAGCAGCTGGGGCAGCCGTTTCCCTCTTAGTGGGGAAAGCTTCAACCCATCCTGAGAAGGTGTCTACAAAAACTGGAGGTACTTGTAACCACATTTACCTCAGTAAAGTCCACTTCCCAATACACACCAGGCTTCATCCCTCGCTCTCTTTTTCCTGGAGGGGGGCTGTTTCTTGCTGGGTTTGCGACCTGGCATGGATCGCTTCTCGTAACCCAGTCCTCTATTAATTGTGGAAGTTTTAAGATCTTAAAGTGGGATGAGCTTAGAAGTTCTCTAAGCTGTCATTGTCTGAGGTGGGTTCCCCTGCAGATCTGATGTACCAAGGATCTGGCAGATTCCTCAGGGAGGATGAGATGCCCATCGGTAGTGTATCTCCATCCTCCTTTGGTATAAGCATTTGGGAGGGAAGTAAAGTCCTTATCATCCTGGGCAGTGTACACAGGAGCAGCAGGCAAAGCCCACACAGGCAGAGCTACCAGCAGATGGGGTTGGTTCATGGCAGCCTCTCTGGCTGCCTAGTTGGCCCTTCTATTACCTTGGGCCTCTGGAGTGTCCCCTTTTTGATGTCCTGGGCAATGGATTATGGCCAGTTTCTTGGGTAGTCAGAGGGCAGCCAATATGTCGAGAATTTCTTCCTTATTTTAATAGTTTTTCCTTCTGTAGTTAGCAAGCCACATTCTTGGTAGATGGCACCATGGACATGGGCACTAGCGAAGGCGTACCTACTGTCCATATATATATTGGCCATCTGTCCTTGGCTCAACTTGAAGGCTTCTGTTAATGCCGTCAGCATTGCCTTTTGAACCGAGGTTCCTGAAGGTAATGCAGAATCCCAGACTGTCTCAGTAGGGGACACCACCACCGCCCCTGCCTACCTGGTTCTACTACCATCAGTGAAGTAGATGACATCTGGTTCTCCCCAGGGGACATCGGTCAGGTCCATTCTGGTCCCTTGGACTTATTGAAGCACCTCAGAACAGTTGTGAAGAGTCTCCAAATCTGGATTGGGCAGCAGAGTTGCAGGGTTAAGGGCCGAGCAGGGGAGGAATGCTATATGCGGGGGGAAGGGGAGAAGGTTGAGCAGCAGGGCCTGATAGTGGGTCAGGTGGGCATTTGTCATCCAATGGTCTGGGGGACTTTTAAGAACCCCTTTGATAGGCTGGAGAGATGGCTCAGCGGTTGGGGCACTTGCCTCCAGTGCCTAGGGCCCCGGGTTCAATTCCCCAGGGCCCACATGTGCCGGACCCACAAGGTGGTGGCCCTGGTGCTTTCTCTCTCTCTCTCTCTCTCTCTCTCTCTCTCTCTCTCTCTCTCTCTCTGTATCTCTCTGCTTCAAAGTGAATAGATAAAATATTTTTTAAAAAGAATGAGAAAAAAGACTTTAAAAAAAAAAAAAGAACCCCTTTCATAGAGGGGCAGTAATAGTCAACGGCTGTCCCAAGGTCAACCTCTCTGCATCTTTTACCAGAAGAGCTGTGGCTGCAATGATATGGAGGCAACTTAACCATCCAGCTGCAACCTTGGACAAGTAGGCCACAGGCCATTTCTAGGAGTCAAGTTCTTGAGTCAGTACCCCTTTGCCACTCCCGACCATTCATCTACAAAAAACTGAAATGGTTTGTGGACATCAGGTAGAGCGAGGGCTGGTACCTCTAGGAGGGCCATTTTTATGGCCCGGAAGGCCTGATCTTGGGCCCCTGTCCAGGTGAAAGAACTTTTATTGCCCCAGGTGGACTCATAAAGGGACCGGGCAATTTCTGCAAATCCAGGTATCCAGAGTCTACAGAATCCAGCTGAGCCAAGAAACTCCTGCAGCTGCCTTCTTGTTTTGGGGGGTGGGAATCCCAAATATGGTTGGTTTGCAGGCCAGGGACAGACATCTTTTTCCTTCTTTGAGAATATATCCCAGGTAAGTAACCTCAGGAGCACAAATTTGGGCCTTTTAACCTAGGACTGACAAGGCCCGAAAGAGGTCCTTAGTGGCCTTTAGGCATTCATCCTGGGTGTTAGCTGCTAGCAGGACATCATCAACGTATTGTAGGAGACTCACCTGGGAGTGAGAGATTCGGAACTCACTCAAGTCCTTCATCAAAGATAGTGGGCCAGTTTTGAAGCCTTGTGGAAGATGCATGATGCCCCTGTTCAGGATCCTGCCATTCAAAGGTGAAGAGAGGCTGAGCTGAAGAAGGCATCCTTCAGGTCACGAACCTGTAAGTCTGGGGAGAGTAGACTTAAGAGGGTGTATGGATTAGGTACTGTGGGATGGAGATCCTCAACCTGTTTGTTGACTTCTCTTAGGTCTAGCACCAGTCGATAGTCTGAGGTGCCTGGCTTTCTCACTGGGAGGAGTGGTGTATTCCAAGGTGACTTACAGGCGGTCAGGATACCATATTGTTTTAGTCTGTGCTTTCGGGATGCTCTGATGGCTTCTGGGGTCATAAACTATTGTTTGACCTGTACAGGGATGGCCTTAGGCTTGAAAGTCACAGTAACAGGAGCTTGATGTAGTGCCAGCCCTGGGGGTTGGTTTCTGTCCAAACCTCAGGAATCAGGTGTTGTAGTTCAGAGACAGCTGTCTGAGGTTGTATTGTCAAAAGATTAGAGTAGAAGCGATATTCATCCTCTAGGTTTATATCCAACACACACATGACTTTGGGCCATGGGGAGCCTGTCACCCCTTCTCAGAGAAATGAATCTGGGCCTTCACTTAACAAGTCTCTTCCCAGGAGGGGGTAGGGGCAGTCAGGCATGACCATGAAAGAATGAGAAACTTAACCTTTTCCCAGGTCCACAGAGTGTTGTGTGGTCCATGGGTAGAGGTCAGCTCCTGTTGCCCCCTGGAACCAGGTCTTTTTACCCAACAGGAGGCCCAAGGCTGATTTGAGGACCAAGTGATGAGCCCCCATGTCCACAGGAAATCAACAGGACGCCCCAATACTTTTAAAGTTACCCAAGGTTCCAGGAGGGGAGGTGAGCCTGGTAGCCCTATATGGGGCCTCTCGGGGACAATTTGTCTTTTCTTTTGGGGACATTCTCCCTTCCAATGGCCCATTTCCTTACAATAGGCACACTGGTTCTGTTGGAGGCTAGGGTGGAGTGCCCCCTGGAAGCCATCTTGGCTAGCTGATTCTTATTTCATCCCTAGTGTTCCTTTCTCCCACTCCTGCTGCTAGGAGGACTCACACTAATCCTCGGGTTTGCTTCTCCTCAGGGGTCTCTCTGTTGTAAATTGGTGGCGATTGCAAGGACCGGGCTTTGAGCCAGATGTGATGCTGACAGTTCTTGCAGGCTGACTGTGTGCAGGCTCAGGGGAGCATGAAGGGGAGGCAGGGCAGGAAGGTGGACACCCCTCAGGGAGACACAGGGGAGAGAGGAGAGCAGCAGAAGGAGGTAGAGGCTGGGGTTAATGCTCTGCCCCCAGACCTCTGGGAGTCATCTACAGCCTTCGGAAGGCAGCAGGTAGCTTAACCCCAGCCCCCACCATGGGCTCTGAGCCTGATGGGCTGGGCGAGGCTGGGTTCTGGGTGGCTGGGCAGCATGTCCAGAGATGGGCATGAGTGTCCGTGCACTAACAGGCAGGGGGGGCGGCAGGGGACCCTGTCTCTGAAAGTCATGTCTGGGATGGAGAAAGGGCCTTCTAGTCCCAGCACAAGGCGGTCCCCAAGGAGCTAGCTCAGTGACTTCGGGTCCTCTGGGAACATTGTTTGGGGAGGGGGGGTGAGCCCGCCTCAAAGCCGCCATTGTCACCCACTCACCCGCCTGCCTGTCTGGGGCCTAAAATAGAGCCTCTGGCAGTGATCTCGTGAGAAGATCCCAGCCAGGGGGGCCGGGGGAGGGGCTGAGTCACCCTGCAAACCCCAAGGAGCGAGGAAGCCACTGGGGGAGCAGCCTTAGCTCTGCCCGCCGCTCCCTAGAAGTAGCAGAAGTCAGCGTCCTCTGACCTGCCTTGGTCGACCCAGAGTCAGAGAAGGGGTGCAATTGACCGCTGGCTTGGGCAGGGCCTCTCATTTCTCCCAGCCGGTTTCCTCGCCTGCAAAGTACTGTTCTTTCCAGGTCTCAGGCCAATCTATCCACGTGGGATCCCGAGAGCTTCTTGCACCCCCTCCCCTTAGACCCACACCCCATACCTTAGCGGGCACAATGCTAAACAGTGGTACACCCCACTTTTTTTCTTGTATTTTCTTTTAGCTTTATTTCATCCTTCTTATCCAACACA
Organism: Zapus hudsonius; assembly: GCA_004024765.1. Taxonomy (NCBI): domain Eukaryota; kingdom Metazoa; phylum Chordata; class Mammalia; order Rodentia; family Dipodidae; genus Zapus; species Zapus hudsonius. The sequence continues at coordinate 18,188 of PVHP010015895.1, read as the reverse complement.
CATCAGAGACCATATCAACAGTGCATCTTCTGGGAAGTCAGAAAAGATTTTCAGCAAAATAGCCCTTGAAATGCAGTGTTCATACTTTTAGGTCCACGGGACAGTAAAAGGCCTTTGCTGCTCAGCAAGAAAATGCAAGTTTGAATGAAATTTAGAAATTCAGGGATTTGAGAAAAGAACCTCTTGGTGCTTGTACACATCTATCTATATTTAATCCATCCTTAGTTATAAAAAAATAAAAAATAAAAAGCTGGGTGTGATGGCGCACACCTTTGTCCCAGCACTGGGGAGGCAGAGGTAGGAGGATCGCTGTGAGTTCAAGGCCACCTTGAGACTAATTCCAGGTCAGCCTGGGCTGGAGTGAGACCCTACCTCGAAAAACAAAACAAACAAACAAACAAACAATAACAAGAATGAGGAATGTGTAGGAAAGGCAATAGGTCTATGTTACAAAGTGTGGGGGGGTTTTGTTGATTTTTTTTTTGTTTTTTCGAGGTAGGGTCTCACTCTAGCCCAGGCTGACCTGGAATTCACTATGTCGTCTCAGGGTGGCCTTGAACTCATGGTGATCCTCCTGCCTCTGCCACCCCAGTGCTGGGATTAAAGGCGTGCACCACCACGCCCGGCTTAAGTGTGGGTTTTTAAACATAAATATCACTTCGAAAGTCCGACATATGGACGACTACCAATCCCAGCAAGGGAGCTGCTTTCTTCCCTCTCCTCTATTCCTTTATTAATGACAGTCTTTGACCAATGCACCCTAATAAGATAAAACGGCTGTAGAGACTCTAAACAGCCGAAGAGACGTCGACACACGCACGGCTTTCAGATGCCTCTCTACACTTTTAGAAGCTCCTTGGATCCGAAGAGCCCGCACCCTGCACACAGCCGCCCGCCGCCTCCCTCCAGGCAGGGCTGACTCAGCCGGTGCGCGGGCCTCGCGCGCCCTCTAGCGACCTTCCTCCGCAGGCCAGGCGGGAAGTCCCTTCTCCGAGTCGCCCGGGGTCCAGCGTGCTGCGGCTCCGCGTCCTTTCGGCCAACCCGAGACCCCACTGCGGCTGCGCGCCCGCCCCATTACCATGGCGACTGCTGGTACACAGTCTCCCTCGCCTTCCCCCTGGTCCTCAGCCGGGCCCCTTTGGGGGCGCCCATGAACAGCAGGACCCCAGGGACGCTGGCCGTGGGGAGAGTGAGGTTCTTCGGCCAGCACCGTGGGGAGGTGAGGCCCAGCGGGCTCCGCCCAGGCTTTCTGGTTCCTCTCTGGTTCCGCATGGCGGGGTCCTGGGTGTCCTCGGGGTCCCGGCTCAAGCCTGCCATCTTAAGGTTGTTTTTGAAAATATGGGCGTGCCAGGGCCACAGCAGCTGCAAACTCCAGATGCAAGTGCCACTGTGCGCACCTGGCTTTGCAGACGTCACTCCAACCCTCAATCCGGAGGGTTAATTTTATTCCTGTCTCGAGACAAGGACAGGCGTGCGCCATGACACGCCAGCTCTAGAAAGGTCTCCTGGCCTTGGTGCCAGGGGTCTGCACAGGCTTACAGACATCCTAGGATAGGATCAGAGCTTAGGGGGCAGGTGGCTCCTGACCGCTGTGTTCTTCCAGGTCAACTGCTCCGCTTTCTCCCCTGATGGCCGGATACTCCTCACAGCCTCAGACGATGGCTGTGTGTACGGTTGGGAGACCCAGAGTAGGCGGCTGCTGTGGAAGATAGCTGGTCACACAGGTGGGGCCAGCCACTTAGCTGGGGGAGCCCCCCATGTTTGCCTGCCTCAGAGACCTCCAGTGTGGGAGGGTGCTGGAGGGAGGAAGTGAGTCAAGAAAGGAGACCCCCAACCTGATGGGGGGCAGTGTTGAAAACAAATCCAGGTACCCTGCCTTTCTGCACACAGGAGCACACACCTCAGCGATGGGGTGTCAGCAAAGGCAGGGCTGGGGGTGCACTGAAGGAAGCGCCTGCATTGCCCTCGGCCCAGCCTGAAACCCAGACAGCTCCCAGGGGGCAAGCGGTGACAGGCAATGCCCTGTTCTCTGCCCCAGGCCCTGTGAAGTTCTGCCGCTTCTCCCCTGACGGCCACCTCTTTGCCAGTTCCTCCGGTGACTGCACCGTTCGTCTGTGGGACGTAGCCAGAGCCAAGTGTCTGAAGGTGCTGGAAGGTGAGTGGGCTGCCGGCCCTGGGTGCCAGGGCCAGCCTAGCTCTGTCCTGTCCCCTCCCCTCTGCCTGCAGGTCACCAACGGAGTGTGGAGACGGTCAGCTTCAGTCCCGACTCAAAGCTCTTGGCATCGGGTGGCTGGGACAAGAGGGTGATGATCTGGGAGGTGCAGGTACGGAGGGAGGGGCCGGAGTGTCGCCAGGCCCCCACACCCAAGCCAAGGGTGGGCAGCCTGGGTCTGACCTGGTCACAAGGTCCCCAGGCCACCTTCACCTGGCCTCAGGCAGTCAGGCCACAATGTGCACCTGCTGGAGGGACACCGTGACTCTGTCCAGAGCAGTGACTTCTCTCCCAATGCTGCCAACCTGGTGAGCATCTTGTCACCTCCCCATCCCCCTGCCCCGCCCCCCTGCAGTGGCCCTGTAGTGTACTCATGGCCACTGCCCACAGGCCACTGGCTCCTGGGACGCCACAGTACGCATCTGGGACCTCCGGGTGGTGACCCCAGCAGTCTCCTCCCAGGACCTGAATGGCCACTGCGGCAACATCAGCTGTCTGTGCTACTCAGCATCTGGCCTGCTGGTAAGCAAGGCTGCCCTCTGCTGTGAGACACCATCAAGGGTGGACACTATCCTGGGCCCAAGGCGTTGGGGCTCAGAGCTGTCTGCTTAGGCCTCTGGCTCCTGGGACAAGACCATCTGCATCTGGAAGCCAGCAACCAGCAGCCTGCTCGTCCAGCTCAAGGGCCACACCACCTGGGTGAAGAGTGTGGCCTTCTCTCCAGATGAGCAGCAGCTGGCCAGTGCAGGCTACTCCCACAAGGTAACAGAAATGCCCACACGCACACTTGTGCAGAACAGGGCAAGACCAGACCCTGGATTCTGGCTGACCTAATGGGGTGGTCCTAAATTACAGTGACACTGACATTTCGATGAGCCCCAGACCTCCATGCTTGTACTTATGGGAGGTGACCTCAGAGAGGTCACTAGGACATTTCCCACTGACCTGTTTGTACTTCCAGGTCAAGGTCTGGGACTGGAACACAGGCCACTGCCTTAAGACCTTGAAGGTAAGTCTTGGCTGCAGCCCTGGAGCAAGACTCATGGAAAGACCCCACAGGGCCCAGGGTGGGGGAGGGCAATGATGGCTCTTGTCAGCAGGGACAGCTGGATGTGGCCCATGCCTGTATCTTCACCACTGACGGGAAACTCTTAGTGTCTGGAGCAGCTCAGGCCACCTAGGACCCCCCAAACACCACACCACCCAATGAAAGAAGATCACCCGCCAGACCCACTCCACCCCAGCCTCCCCTGCAGGGCCAGTGCAAACACCAACAAGCAAAGCAACATCTGACAGTTTTGTGTTTTATTGCTGGGTGTACGCGAGGGAGCTCAGGCCTTGACTGCGAACTTGCGCAGTGGGTACAGCCTCTCCTTCCGCTGCTGCTTCTTCGTCTTCAGCTTCTCCTCATGCTTCGTGAGCCGGCGGCGCAGGGCTCGTGTCTTCTTGGGCCGCAGGTCCAGGGGCTTGTACTTCTTGCCCTGGGACAGACAGGACAGGGTCAATGTAAGCACCAGGGGCTACCGTAGGGGTCAAATACACTGAGTGGCCAGTGGAAGATGCAGGAGGGCACCAATGGGGACCGCTCCATGAACCTCCCCAGCATTCTCTCTCCCGGCCACAATCTGGCCAAGGGCACTGGGTCTAACTCCAGAAGGGCCACCAGGTACCACTGGACCTTTGAGGAAGGCCCGAGGCCCTGGCCCCATTTGCTGACCCGAGCCTTTGCCAGAGGTCTTCTTCACCGTAGGCTCTCACTCCCCCAGTGAGGGTTTGGGGCTAGGACAGCACATGGATGCCCCCAGGGACAAGGTCCCATAGGCAACAAGGCCCAAAGGTAGGAAGCAGGTTTACGGCAAGAACCCTGACTACCAACTGAAAAGCAGAAAACCAACATTCAACCAGGCACCCTATGAAACCAGCCACACCAGAGGGGACCGCAGGAATCTGCAGTCATAATTCTTGTGCCCAGGCCAGAGAAGCCGCCTCCATTCACCACAGCCAGGCCCTCAAACAGTTCTTTCTTCCTTGCACATAAAGGCCACGCAGAGCCCCCACTATTGTAGGGGGGGGTGTGCTAGAGGACAGCCTCCCTCTCACCTCCCTGACCGTGAGGTGCCTGATGGAGCAGGGGTGCTCAGTGGATGTTTCTGGTGACAACTCACACTATCTCCCAGACTGGGTCCCCTCTGACAACGTGCATGAAGCTGGCCCAGAACACTGCAAGGACTCCTGTGCCGGGCCACAGGCACGCTACAGAGGTGATTACCGCCAATCAGATGACCTCCTCCTCCTCAGCCTTGAAAGGGCTCCCTCCTCTAAACCTCGGTGCACAAGAACCAATTCCTAGCAGGAAGTCAAATGTGAGCAAGCGGGCAGTCTCTCCTTGCTTCTGCAGGAACCCTGACAAAGACCACAAAACGCCAGCCAAATTCTGGCTAGAACTGGAGAAATGGCTCAGCCGTTAAAGGCACTGGCTTGCAAAGCTTGACAGCCCAGGTTCGATTCCCCAGTACCCACTTTGTAAAGCCACACACAGCGCCTGGAGTTCATTGCAGTGGCAGGAGGCCCTGGCAGGCCCATTCTCTCGCTCAAGTATCTTTAAAAATCCACACTGAAGGGGCTGCACACCTGTGGAAATCCCCCAGGAGCACTCTGCCAATCATCCAACCCTCGCTTTGCTGAAGGCAGGGCACCCTGGAGCCCTAACACGGACACACAGGCATCTAGACCATCACCACATGCCCAGCAGCGCGAGCCCCCGGGCTCCACTCCCCCGACCCCGTCCTACCTTGTAGAACTTGCGGAGGTTTTCTTTCTGGGTCTGGTTGATGACGGTGAGGACTCGCGCAATGGACTTCCGGACAACTCGGCTGTAAGCAGAGAGCACAGTGAGGTCTGGGCGCTGCCCGGCTGCCCAGCCGCCACCAGCCGAGCTAAGGAGCCGCGGGGAAGGCTGCGGGGAGCACTCACATCTTGGAAAGCTTGGACGCCGCGCCGCCCGTCACTTTGGCGACGCGCAGCTGGGACAGCTCCACTTTCAGGTCGTCCAGCTGCTTCAGCAGCTCCTCCTTCTTCTTGCCGCGAAGGTCCCGGGCCTTGATCTTAGCCTGTTCGGGAAACGCGCGTGCCCGTCACCCCGCGGGCCCTCCCGCCGGCGCCCGAGGACCCCGCACGGGACCGTCCGGCCGAGGGGCCCCCCGGACTCAGCTCGCGCCCCACGCCGTCTCCCCTGCGCCCCCATGGCGCTCCGATGGCGGCGGATGCCTCCGCTCTTACCATGGCTGCGCTCGCCGCCGCCGCCTGGGCCGAAGGAAAGAGGAAAGGGCGGGGCTGACCTGCACAACCACTGCCGGGTGGCGGCGAGCGCGGCCAATAGCGTCGCGCCCTGGGAGCCACGCCCCTTCCGGAAGCGCAGGGCGGCCCCGGGCGCTGGGCCCGCGGTTCTGAGCGGGGGCCGGTGGTCTAGGGTTTCGCGGAGCGCGGAGCGTGTGTGTTTTGGGGGGAGGGCGCGGGGTCGCCATGTAGCCTGATGGGCTGGAACTGCCTTTCTAGCCGAGGCTGGCAGACCGCCCGTGCGCCATCCCCCCCTCCGCCGCCGGGTGCTGTGAAGACGGGCGAGCGCCCCTCGTGGTAATTAGGGTGTCTGTCGGCCCAGATTCCAGTGCTAGCTGAGCCCGTCGGGCGCGGTGGCGCACGCCTTGAGTCCCAGCACTCGGGAGGCAGGAGGATCGCCGTGAGTTCAAGGCCACCCTGAGACTACATAGTGAATTCCAGGTCAGCCTGGGCTAGAGCGAGACCCTACCTCGAAAAACCAAAGTGCTAGGTGAGGGGCTGAGAGATGGCCCAGTTAGGGTGCTTGCCTGCAGGGCCCAAGGACCAGGGCTCTATTCCTCACTGCCCACGTAAAGCCAGATGCACAGGGACACGCAGCTGCAGTGGCTGGAGGCCCTGGCGCGCACATTCTCTCTAGAGTGGTAAAGTGCCAGGTGGGTAGGGAGGGGTGGAGTCACAGTGCCAATGCCAGCAACCGGGTGGAGGTAACTTGCCTCAACTGTTTTCCTTCTAGGGAACAAAACAGGGTTTCAAATTCTTTTTATGGGGCCGGGCGTCCATGGCACACCATCAGTTCGAGGCCACCCTGAGAATGCATAGTGAATTCCAGGTTAGCCTGGGCTAATGTGAGACCCTACCTTGAAAACAAACACCCAACTTCTTTTTCTAGATGTGGCTTGGTGGCACACACATGTAGTTCAGGTGTGGGTCTAGGTGGAGGAAGGATTCAGAAGGTACATCATCACCACGAAGGGGCTGTTCCATGTTGCTCCATCCAAGGATCAGTCTGCACTGTGGTGTCACACCATTGTTGTAGTTAAAGCCTGAAGAATCTTCTTGCTGTCAGGTGTCATCTCCAGGGACCCTTCTACTTCCTTAAGTGTCGCAGCCTCCCCTTGTGTCCCAAGCCCTTTCTAACACTAGACAGACATTCTGAGTGAAATGAAGCAAGTCTGGGAGATCTCAGGGAAGGACCACCTAGACAGTTTTCTGCTCTCTAGGTCCAGGATGTGGATGCTTGTTGCACAGGTGAACCTTACCCCAGACTACAGTGAGGCAAGATCCCAAGAGGTAAAAGGGCTAGTGAGAGCAGGTGGGGACATGTTTTTTTTAATATTTATTTGAGAGAGTGAAAGAGAGAGAATGGGTGCACCAGGGTTGTCCTAGTCAGCCACACGCTGCTGGGATGAATCTCCAAACCAGGCACAATTTGGGGGAGGAAAGAATTTATTTGTAACTATAATACAGGGGAAGTTCCAGAATGCTAAAGGTCTGAGCAGAGAGAGAAACCCATCACCTACACCATACACAGAATAGGAAAACAAGCAGTGAGGCACAAGGAGAGAATTCTTTCCCCTTTATATAGCCTTAGGGTGGGTCTTGCAATTCTTTTTTTTTAATGTATATATCTTATTTATTTTATTTTATTTTATTTTTTTTGGTTTTTCGAGGTAGGGTCTTGCTCTAGTCCAGGCTGACCTGGAATTCACTATGAAGTCTCAGGGTGGACTTGAACTCACGGCGATCCTCCTACCTCTGCCTCCCGAGTGCTGGGATTAAAGGCGTGTGCCACCACACCCATTTAAGCAGAGAAATAGAGAGAGAGAGAGAGAAAACCAAGGCCACCACTTTATGGGTCTGGCATATATGGGTACTGGGGAATTGAACCCAGGTCCTTAGGCACTGGAGGCAAGTGCCTTAACTGCTGAGCCATCCCTCCAGCCCTGGGTCTTGTAATTCTATCCCAGACTTAATGGCTTCCTGAGTCTCTGGAATTTCCTTCCTGCACTGCCCACACAGGAAAGGATGTTTATTTCTAGTTCCTGAGCTTCCTTATATCTTGCCCCCTACTGAGAGGGCTGCCTTCCTATAAACATCCTCAGAGACCCACCCAACATTACTTGAAAAGTCAAGTTGACAACAAAACTTAACCATCACAAGGGCCTTCAGCCACTGCAAGTGAACTCCAGATGCATGCACCACCTTGTGCATCTGGCTTTACTGGGAGCTCCAGTCCTCCATAGGGTAAGCATAGGACATAGGATAAAGTGGAAATCTAAAAGTGCTCATGTCATTGCTTATCGTTCTACTGGATCTCACGATTATGTACATTTTCTCATTTATTTTTGTGGTGCTGAGAATGAACACAGGGTCTCCAGCATATATTAGTGCTGTGCTAGGTCATAGCCTGTCTGAAGTTCTCTGACTGCTGATATTTAAATGCCACATTTCATCTAGTAAATCTTGTGGGCTCACACACCTGATGTTCTCATCACCCTTTCTTGGCACCTGCCTGGCCTGAGCTATTTCCTATCACCTGGGCCATTGTGTCACCTCACCTCACTGCTTTGGTTGGTGCTCCCAGATGTGTTCTCAATAGTTGCTAGAGGTCCCCCCTTTTCTCTAATGTATTATTTGAGAGAGGGAAAGAGAAAGAGAGAGTGTATATGTGTTAGAATGGGTGCACCAGGGCTTCTTGTGGCCACAAACTCCAGACACATGCACCACTGCATTTTCTCACGTGGGTTCTGGGGACTTGAACCCAGGCTGACAGGCTTTGCATTGTAAGCAGTCCTGCCCTTCCTTTGGCTCTTACAATCTTTCCACCACCTCTTCCACAATAGACCCTGAGCCTCGGGAGGTGTGGTAGAGATGTCCCGGTGCTGAACACTCCACTGTCATTTCTTCTCAGCACTGTGGTGTCTTTTGAGTTATCCCAGTGGTCACCGCTATCTGAAAAAAGATAAATTTCATTAGCCAAGAGTGTGAGTATCATTATTATATGTGTATGCTCATTTAAAAAAATCTGTAAACAAGGGCTGGAGTGATTGCTCAATGATTAAAGCACTTGCCTGCAAAGTCTAATAACCAGGTGTGATTCCCCAGTACCCAGGTAAAACCAGATGCACAAAATGGCACATGCATCTGGAGTTTGTTTGCAGAGGTTAGAGGCCCTGGTGCGCTGATTCTCTTTCTGTTCCGCTCTGCTTGCAAATAAACTTAAAAAAAAAATCTGTAAACAAGGTCCAATGAGAGGTGTTTAAAGCAATAAAAAATGCCATATTTCAGGGTTGGAGAGATGGCTCAGTGGTTAAGATGCTTGCCTGCAATGCCTAACACCCTGGGTGTGATTCCCCAGGACCCATGTAAAGCCAGATGTACAAAGTGACACATGATTCTGGAGTTCATTTGCAGTGGCTGGAAGCCCTGGTGTGCCCCCATTCTCAATGTCTCTCTTCTATCTCTCTCTGCTTGTGAAATAATAAATGAAAAAAAATTTTTTTTTGGTTTTTTGAGGTAGGGTCTCACTCTAGCCTAGGCTGACCTGGAATTCACTATGTAGTCTCAGGGTGGCCTTGAACTCATGGTGATCCTCCTACCCCTGCCTCCCGAGTGCTGGGATTAAAGGCATGCACCAACACGCCTGGCTGAAAATGTTTTTTAAAAAAATATATTTCAATTACTGACTTTTACTAAAAGGAGTGCGATCTGGTGAAAAGAGTTTTCATATAATTCAGAACCCCTCAGGAGTCTAAGCAATGTGCCAGTCATCCTGGACTTGGCCTTCACTTCCATCTTGGCCATCAGATGGTGGGAATTTGGCTTCTTTTGCTTCCTAAAGAATACTTACCACCAGGTCACATTCTTCTCCTGTCACCTTCAGGTGAAACCACACTCAAGTAAAAGGGTCGTAAGCCTCCTGTCAGCCCTGTGGATATACTTTAGAAGTCCTTGATGTCTTCTGATCCTCTCTGGCCTCCCCTTCCTTTGTTAGGATACAGATGAGTGCTACCAGCCAGTTTCTAGCTGTGCTGGCGATCAACCCCAGGGCTTCCTTGGTGCTAGGCAAGTATTCCACCTGTGAGCTAGTGCCAGCATCCCCTGTCTACTTTTTATTCTTATCAAGGTACTTTATTTTCAAACTGGGTCACAACACTAAGCTTTGTGCCCATCCTCCCATTGTACAAGCTATAAAAGCTTGCTCAGCAGCTGAGGGGTACACTTTAATATGTTTGAAAAATGAATAAAAGTCCATATAAGCCAGGTAGGGTGGTACATGCCTTTAGTCCTGAACTCTCAAAGGATGAGGTAGGAGGATCACTGTGAAATAAGGCCAGCCTGAGCTACAGTGACACCATACCTTGGGGGAAAAAAATGGGGGGTGGGTGCTGGGGAGATGGCCCAGTGGTTAAAGGTGTCCATTTGCAAAGCCTATTGGTGCATCTGAAATTCATTGGCCCTAGAGTGTCCACTTTCTCCATTTCTCTCAAAGAAAGTTGGGCGTTGTGGCACACGTCTTTAATTCCAGCACTTTAGAGGCCGAGGTAGGGAGGATCTCTGTGAGTTCGAGGCCAGCTTGAGACTTTGTAGTTAATTCCAGCAGCCTGAGCTAGAGTGAAATCCTACCTCGAAGGAAAAAAAAAATGAATGAAAGAAAATCTGCAAGCAAGCTGGCGCGTGGTGGTGGTGTCAGAGGCAGGAGGATCGCTGCGAGTTCGAGGCCAGCCTGGGACTAGAGTGAGTTCTAGGGCAGCCGGGGCTGCAGACCCTACCTCGGGAAACAAAACAAAAACAAGCACAAAGCATTCCCACCGTTTCCGTAGGAACCCAGTAAGTGTGAGCCCGGGCCTCCCCGGCTCTTCCGAAGCCGTTTCAGCGCTGGGTTCCAGGCTGCCCCGCACCCCCTCCGGCCTAAACCCGGAGTCGCCGTGGGGGCCGCGGCTAGGCCCGCCCACCCAGGCCGCTTCCGGTTCCGGCGCGGCCCGGAAGTGGGCGTGCGGCTGCGAGCGGAGGAGGGCGGGCGGTGCCGGGCGGCCGCTTCCCGCCCCCGAGCCGGAGCCCGAGCCGGTGCGGAGCCGAGCCGCCGAGCGAGCTCCCGCCATGGCCCGCAACACCTTGTCGTCGCGCTTCCGCCGGGTGGACATCGACGAGTTCGACGAGAACAAGTTCGTGGACGAGCAGGAGGAGGCGGCGGCGGCGGCGGGAGAGCCGGGCCCGGACCCCGGCGAGGTGGACGGGCTCCTGCGGCAATATCCTTCCTTCCCTCCGTCCCTCCCGGCGGCGCCCCGGGGCGGGCGGGCGAGCGGGCTCCCCGCGGGAGGGACGCGGCCGGGGGAGGCCCCTCGCCCACCCTCCTAACCCTGCCCGCTCTCCCGAGCACCTCGACACGTGAGCCGTGCTCCCGGGAGCCGCGCTGTGCAGGGAGCAGCCGGGAAGGCTAGTGGTGCAGAGCTAGGGGAAACCACCCCGTAGAAGACGACGACGAGAGGCGATGGTCACAGGAAACTGACTTCTCCCAGGAAGGGAGGTCGGGAAGTCAGGCCCGCTGCTTGGGGAGGGGTCCTGCAATATGCCTCGGAAACACTCCTCAGACTCTGTTGGAACAGGAATTTGTTTCCAAAGGTGGAGATTCAAACTTGTATTTCCTGCCCCATCCAGGTCACTCACTCACCTTTCTGGTGAAATGGGGCCACGAGAAGGGCCCCTGGAGGGGAGTTTGGTTTTCCTAGGCCGGTGATGGCTTTGGCTAGACTCCTAATTCCATAGACGAAGAGACCAAGGCCTGGTCATGGTCAGCTGCTGGCCTTGCTCTTGTGGCACTGTGGCCCAGCACCTGCAGGGATGGTGGTTTCTACACTAATGGCAGCTACAGACGCCTTGTTACCATGGAGAGAGTACTCTTGGGATTGGGGCAAGAGTTTCCTGGCAGATGGGACTCCCAGGTAGGGTGGATGAAACTAATGTGTGATTCCCATGTGCCAAGTGTTGGCTTAGGGAGGAGCAGGAAAGAGGTGGGTTGGTGGAGGCTGGGAGGAGGCAGCCTCGGGGCTGTCCTGGGACTTGAGTCACAGTGGAAGGGCACAGGAAGTAGAAAGATCATTCGCTGTGCAGCTACATAAACAGGCGCCATCTAACCTGCTCTAACCTTGCATAGGTCACACTCGAGCCCAGGCATCCTCCTCTCTAATGGAAGGCAGCCATATTGGTCTCATCCCTTCTAAGGAACAGCTGAGCACTTAGGTGTTAAGACAAGTAGCTTGAGTTTGGGGTCTAGCAAGGGATGGTAGAGAAAGCTTGGGTTTGAAGGCCAGCTGGACAACCCAGCTTTCTACTGTAGGCAGGTCATTTTCCTTCTCAGAGCCTCAGTTTCACTGTGTCTAAAGTGGAAATAAAGGTTCTTGTTGCAGAAGGTTTTTGGAATGAGATGATGTGTGAACTGACCTGACTCTGGATGAGACTTTGTAGCAGCTCCTTCCCCCACAGTGCTAAAGTATTACTGTAGCTCCTTTTTATTCACAATAAACAACTCTGGTTCTTTGGAGTGGGGAATCTGTCTATGATTCTATGCTCCAGTCCCCTGGGAAATTTGGCAATGCTTATAGATATTTTAATTTTCTGAGTGTTGAGGCTGAGAGATGGCTCACCAGTTAAGGTGCTTGCCTGCAAAGCCTAATGACCCGAGTTCAATTTCCAGTACCCACGTAAAGCCATTCTGTCTGTCTCCTATTGATCTCTGAAAAAGTTGAGCACTACTGAAAACGAGTGAGCAATGGCCAGCAAGGCTGAGCATCCTGCAGTGTGCATCGAAGAATCATCTGGTCTAAAATGGTTGTGGAGGTGTGGCTGAGAACAGTGTAAGAGGGGTGTCTAGTCATCATGGCCTGTTTGCTCACAGGTTGAAAAGCCAGCTGGGTATGGAGGGCAGTTTCCAGAGTGCTGCTTGACTACAGGGACACCATCTCTGTTCCAGTTTCCTCCCCAGCAGCTGGCGGGCCTTGGTTGATGGGCTGCTGCTGCCGGGACTCTGTCTGTCCACGTGAACTAGTTGTCCTCCTTCCCTTCCCCATCATCTCCTGAATGACTGTGCTTGCTGATGGTCCTAGGTTGTGTCAGCCTGTTTGTGCTGTTAGGCTTTTGGGACCCTGCCTATTGCTGTGGGAAAACCAAATTAGATGAGTTAAGAGGCAGAGGTTGTCAGAGGCTGAGGAAAAGGAGTTCCATAGATGAGAGGAAGGGAGGTGGGCTGTCTCTTCCCAGTGCAAGGTGGGTCAGAGCCAAGCCGTGGCTGGGGAGCTAGGGTGGAGAGTGGCTTGCCTGGTGGCATCCACATCAGGGATTCAGGCTTGCACCAGAGGCCGACTGGCTCTTCAGAGTAAGGGCCTGACTGGGAAGAGCCATTCCTTGTTCTATTTTTGAAGCTTGTTGGCTGAGGTCAGTGCTTCACATGAGGAAATGAAAATTGGCTGATGTAATTCAGTTTAAAATAGGTGTCACCTTTGGGGACCTAACCTACATTGTAATTTTCTTTTGCAAGCTGGTTGTTCAGAACACATCAGAGTGTGTTGTTTAGATGAAGGTTTATGGGGGTGGGGAGAGAAAATACCTTGTTGCTTATTTTATGAGCAAAAGTTTTTTGTAGCAGTTGAGACCTCATTGACCTAAGATGGACATTTCAACATCCTGATTTCTTTAGTAGCTTGATCAAAAGCCCTGGGTTGGTGTCTTCATCCTTGCCTTTTAGATGGAGTGATGGGAATGACAGAGCTCGCTTGCATGGGGGCCATGTGGATCTAGTAGGGTAGCTGGAGCAGGGGAAAGCAGTGTTAGACAGGTTGTACCACAAGTTCCCCCACCGTCCCTCAGGAAAGCTCTGGGCTATAAACATACTTCCCTGGAAGAGGCTGGCATACTACCTGTGGGTGGTAGGGGTTAAGATTCCTTTGACTGCTCTTGAGCTATTTATGAAGTGAGTTCATTAATGAGAGCATGGGCATGCTTGAGTCTAGCCATCCTTAACTGGTTGTGGCTGTGGTGCACAGGGGACATGCTCCGGGCATTCCATGCGGCCTTGAGGAACTCTCCAATCAACACCAAGAATCAAGCTGTGAAGGTAAAGCTGCAGCGCCTGCTTCATCCCTGCTCCATGCAGCACTTCCACTCAAGCCTCCTGGTGTTCCCCAGATGTTGGGGTTCATTATAGTGGAATAGGTAAATGAGCACCAGGCGGAGCTGATCAGTGATTATAACTTCATAGGCTAGTAAATAGTCTTTATCAAGATCAAGATTTTAAATGCCTTTTGGATTCCTGACCTTTTAATACCTAGGTAGAAAGTGACAGGAAGGCTTACTCCATCACCGAGTCTGATGGTCTAGAGAGATTCTGGCTTCTTGTGACAGTGGCTGCACCTTGGCAGAGGTAGGACATTGGCTTCTTGTACTGGCTGTGGACACAGCAGGAGCTGCAGCCAAGTGAACCCACCCACAGTCCTTCGACTAAAGGATTGCCCTGGGCACAGGCGGGAGCCCAAGGCCTTGCTGGTTTCATCAAAAGTAGTGATACTGGGAGTGGTGGTGCACACCTTTAATCCCAGCACTCAGAAGGCAGAGGTAGGATTGAAGTGAGTTTGAGGCCAGCCTAGGACTACAGAGTGAGTTCTAGGTCAGCCTGGGCTAGAGTGAGACCCTACCTCAAAGAACCAAAAAAAAAAAGCAGAGCCAGGTGTGGTGGCACCTTTAATCCCAGCACTGGGGAGGCAGAGGTAGGAGGATCACATGAGTTCGAGGCCACCCTGAGACTACATAGTGAATTCCAGGTTAGCCTGGACTAGAATAAGACCCTACCTCTAAAAACCAAAAAAAAGGGGGGGGGGCTGGAAAGATGGCTCAGTGTGACACTGAAATTGGGGTGTGGTGACACATGCCTATAATCCCAGCATTCAGTAAGTGGAGGCAGGAGGATCAGGAATTCAAAGTCATCCTCAGCTACACAGTACATGTAAAGCCAGCTTAGGCTCCCTGTGACCCTGTCTCAAAAAGCTTATATTCAGTAACCTATTTATTCTTTACAAAATAAGTGGACTAACTCAACTTGTATAAAGGAGAACAGGAAAAGTTCTGGTGAGTTTGACCCCCTTGGCTTGGTGATCCTGTGCCTAAGTTGAGAACACGATGGTGCCTGGGCTGCAGCTCTTAGCCTCCCTCTTCTTCTTCTTCCCTCTAGGAGCGAGCCCAGGGTGTGGTGCTGAAAGTGCTCACAAACTTTAAGAGCAGTGAGATTGAGCAGGCTGTGCAGTCACTGGACAGAAACGGCATCGATTTGTTAATGAAGTACATTTACAAAGGCTTTGAAAAGCCCACAGAAAATAGCAGTGCAGTGTTACTCCAGTGGCATGAGAAGGTATGTGACCACATTGACCTGCAGCCACCCAGGGTCCAGACCAGCAGGCCAGATTTTTAAAACAAACATAGGGTAGTGTGATGGGTCTTTTAAGAACGGTAGACCTAAGCCTGGGCATCTGTCCACTTACCATGGGAAGGATCTTCTAATTGGTAGTCATAACTGCTTTTGTTGAATTGAGGGCTTAGGCTAGGTAGAACATGGGCACAGGTGGCATGGTGAGGCAGCAAGGGGTTTGGTTGGAGCTTCATGATGGTTCCTTTGCATTGAGAAAGAGCTGCTAGAGGAGACTAGGCACACAGCCTCACCTGCCAAAAGGAGCAGTGGGTAGAAACCACGACAGTGTTATTGCCACCTCCTGTGCCTGCCTTTTATAAGAAGGATGTGGGAGCAAAGGCCAGCTTTGCTTTGTGTCCCTGGACCAGCTGTAACTAGCTATTCCCAAGAGACTCAGCATTGAGGGAGACAGAAGCCAGGTCCTCACACACCTGACAAGTGCTTTACCACTAAACCACATCCCTAATGGCTTTTTGGTTGGTTGGTTGCTTAGTGCTAGGAATTGAACCGAGGGTCTCATGCATGCTAGGCAAGTGCTCTACCACTGGGCCATCTCTGGTGAGTGTTAAGAGTGCTTCTCTTGCTGAAGAGATGGCTTAGCAGCTAAAGCGTTTGCCTGCAATGCAGAAGGACCAGAGTTTGATTCCCCAGTGCCCATATACAGCCAGATGCACAAGAGGGCGCATGTGTCTGGAGTTCATTTGCAGTGGCTTGGAGGCCCTGGTGCGCCCATATTCTCTGTCTGTCTGTCTGTCTGTCTCTCTCTCTCTCTCTCAAATAAATAAATAAAATATATATATAAAAAAAAAAGCCGGGCGTGGTGGCGCACGCCTTTAATCCCAGCACTCGGGAGGCAGAGGTAGGAGGATCGCCATGAGTTCAAGGCCACCCTGAGACTACATAGTGAATTCCAGGTCAGCCTGGACTAGAGCGAGACCCTACCTCGAAAAACCAAAAAAAAAAAAAAAAAAAAAAGAGTGCTTCTCTTACTAGTCTCCCAAGCAGCCTAGTGCTGGGCTATGGCTGTGCCTCTGTCCCTGCTGCTGGTGAGTATGCCTTCCCTTTTCCGGGGTGCAGGAGTTGTCAGTGTCTATGGCATTCATGGTGTGAGCAAGCCTTCCATGGTGTCAGCAGTCTCTTTCATCCTCCTGAGGTGACTTGGTGCCAGCAAGCAGCCCTGTGTCGTGTGCTGCTGTGCATTTCTGTGCCCAGGCCAGTGCTGGTGGGCTGGAAGCAGTGAGCTTGCTGCAAGGAAACCAGGCTTGAGTTTTGGGGACTGTGACCCTTGCACAGGTCTCTTTCCCTTGAGCGTGTCTTTCTCAGAAGATCTGTGACATGGTGGGATTTAGGTCTGGGAGTGTGTGGTCTCCAGGTCTCAATTTACATGTTTCCTTTTCCTGTCCCACAGGCCTTAGCTGTGGGAGGACTAGGCTCCATTATAAGAGTTCTTACAGCAAGAAAGACTGTTTAAAAAAAAAAAGACTCATGTTACCTTGAGAAGAATTTTGGATGCCCAGGCTGATGAAGAAGGGACTGACAATGGACTATCTTCCTAGAAACTCCCAACTAATTATTTCAGGACACATATCTGCTGAAATGTATTTTATTTACAAGGTGGAGGGAGAAATTGTCTTATTTCCTAAACCCTTTGCAGGATCTGAGTCTCTGCCTTTGTCTACAAAGTATGCAGAATTGACTACTGTCCAGAGAATAACTGGCTAGTGTCTGTCAGGCGTACCTATGGGCACTGCCTGTCTAGAATGGGGAGGGTCTATTTGGGCAGATGCAGATCCAAGGGCTGGGGTGAAAGGGAGAGCTTGGTTTTTGAAGTGGGAAAAACACCCAAGAGTTTGTACAGACAGCCTGTCTTTCCAGAGAAGATAGGCTCTCTTGGGCTCATTGTAAAGTGCCTGCTGCATCAATAAAGCTCTTGGCTTATTAGTATACTCATTGCAGTGTGTTTCCTGTATGTAAAAAGTGGTAAAGAATGGTGTGGTACGGAGTGAGAGTTGGGTGGTTTGGGAAAGCTGATGTGGAAAGGTTACGTGTGTCTGTCTCTGGGGAGTGAGCATGGCAATCCATAGGCCCTCTTGCCACAGCAGTATGCTGAGCCTGGGTTACAGTACTGCTGGCTGCTATAGAGAGGCATTATGCTGAGTATTGTTTCTTACTTCTTTGATTTGTATGTAATTTTTGAGCTTAATTTAATAAAGTGCCAAACATTTAATTGATCAAGGCTTCAAACGTCATCCATTTGTGTGACTAGTTGGAGTCTTTTGAGCCTGGGCCTCAGCTGTCTCTGGTCACCATCTCCTGGTGCAGTCTTCTGTGTTGCAGGAGTCCCCTTTATGATGTCCTGACAAATTGTCTTTAAAGAACTAAAAACTAGTGGCAGGTAGCAGTCAGTCACAGGCATGAAAGCAGAGCTGTCCTCTAACACTAACATTGAGCCCCTTTAGAGAACTTAGTGCTTTTTTTTCTTCAGGCTTTGGATATAGATTGGAATGAAAGTATCCTAAACTCACCTTCCCTAGCTCCTCTGCAGAACCACCATGATGCTTAAGAGCTAAGGATAGGTTTTAGACTTCATTAAATTGTATTTATTCACTCCAACCCAATCTGGGGAGGTTCTGTAGATAAACATCTGTAGCCCTTAAAGTATTACAAGACAAGTGCACTAGATTAGAAATAACTTATCAAGGGCTGGAGAGATGGCTCAGCGGTGAAGGCACTTGCCTCCAGTGCCAAAGGCCCCTGGTTCAATTCCCCAGGACCCACATAAGCCGACCCACAAAGTGGTGTCCCTGGTGTGCTCTCTCTCTCTCTCTCTCTCTCTCTGCTTGAAAATGAATAAAATATATTTTTTTAAAAAAGAAATAACTTATCAAGTAAAACCCACCATAGTTGCATCTAGATTGAAAAGCTTTAATCAGAAAGAGTATTGCACCACAAATGAATTTTCTACAGCAGTTTTTAAATAATACAGTCCCTATTTACAACATTGGGAGTGAGATGGAGATCCAGTGTTCATATAAAGGGCTATATATAATGTCTCTTAATCACAGGAAATTTTATACAAGTAAAAGTGCATTAAACCACTTGGAATATCTGTTCCACTTCCCTCTTAATGCTGAAGGAAATTCATGCAGCAGAAAAGCCTGACCAGAGGGCTTCCCCCCTAAATGA
>PVHP010015894.1:5909-36532 GCA_004024765.1 Zapus hudsonius | reverse complement strand
GTCAGGTAAACATATTCTCAGTCACTGTGATGGGAAGGTAGCTAGAAGCATCGTCCTTCTATGTTAATGTCCAGCAGAAAAAAGAGAGAGTTTCTCCTTAGCTCTCATGGATGGTGAATAAACCTTTTCTTTTTCATTTAAGCTATATCTTCATTGACTCATTGGGTCTCATTGGTAATCTGTCCAGTAGAGTCTATTTTTGGAGCATAATTTAGATTCCATCTCCTCTATACATAATGACAAAGGGGGCAAAGAAATGAGCTCTCGAGTAGGTTACTTAAGTTCCTCGTGAGTTTCATGGTTAGAAAGCAGAATGATTGCCAGAGGTGTGAGTCTAACACGCTCTCCAGAGGACCATGCATTACATGTTTGCTCCCAGGAGTTAGACATATAAAGTTTCTACTTACTAAAAAAAAAAAAAAACAAATAAAAGTGGTGGAACCTTTAAGACATGAGGCTTAGTGAGAGATTCTCCAAGGGGATTGTTGGATTGTAGGGTTGCTCTGGTCTCCTCCTCCTCTCCCCCCCCTTTTTTTTGCTACTTGGTCATAAGGTGACTGGTTTTTCTCTGCCACCCACGTCTATGATATGCTATCTCACCACAGGCCTAAGCAATGATTGACTGAAACTCCAAAACTGTTTGCAAGTTGACATATTTCAGGTGTATGTTCTGGTGATAGAAAGCTGACTAACACAGGTTAGAAAGAAGATACAGGCACACTTTCAAGTCAACAAGCTACCCATTTTCATCAATGGAGTACGGGAACAATGAGGGGTTTTAAATGGACCCCCAGCCTGGTCCAGCACCCTGGATCCTCAAGAAAGACGGCTGTCAGCAGATGAGACATGATATATACCTGAGAGCTTGACTTTTCTTCCTCTCCCAACTTTTTATTATGAAAAATTTCAAGCATACGGAGCAGATGAATATTACAGCAATCAACGCCTACATTAAAAATAACATTTTGTCATGTTTCCTTCGTATGTATGAACCACTTGAAAGTCAATTGCAGACATTAGGCCACTTTCCTCACAAATTTCTCCTTACGTCACTCCTAAAAATAAGGACTTCATCTGATTGTAATTATGAAATCGTTATTATATTTGGAAAAGTAAAGCTCATTCTCTTCCTTCCAGCAACACACCAGAACTGACCCTGCTTAACTTCCAAGATCAGACAAAACTGAACATATTCAGAGTGATTCAGCTATAGACTTAATGCTCATTTCCTTGCAGCATCTGAGATCCAGGCTCCATTGTTTCCCCAAAGTCTCTGCTTTCTTGGGATCAAAAACTAATCAGCCCTCCTACTGTTAATCTATAGTGTCTTTTATCTTAGCACATGTAGCGGTGACCTTCTGATGGCTGGGACAAAACACCTAACCAGAAGCAGCTGATGGAAAGAAAAAGTTTATCTCCACTTACAGTGCTGAGGGGACGTTTCATCATGGTGCGGACAGTATGGCAGAGCAGACCACTGAGCGTCACATGCTGTCACATCAGCTGGGAGGAAGCAGCAAGAATGAGATGAGCAAGTGAACACACAGCAGGCCTGGACTAATAAACCTCAAGGCTCACCCCCAGTGACACACCTCCTCGAGTGACGCTCTGCCTCCCAAATCACAAACACATGAGGCCATGGGGGATATTTCACATCCAAACCACCAGAGAACTTACTCAAATGTTTTTAAGTGACACAAAAACTTTGAGAGCTTGTCAGTCTTTTCCTTAGGCTCCTTCTGACTTTCTTCATAAAGGTGAGAGGAAGCATGAAGGTTTGGTAAATGGATTTGGTTTAGGCACGTTTGGCAAGAATATTTCACTGGTAATATTATGGCCTGATGTCCAGCCATTTGTCTTGTCTGGCTATTAATGCAGCTGAGGTGATGCTGTCAGACCCCCTTGGCTGCAAAGGTAATTTTCCCCCCTTATTTTCTCAGCGCCCTTGGAGTGGCTCATAGATTCTGAAATGCTGCACTATCCACAAACAACCTTTCACGTATAGGATTTTGTGATGAAACTTGCCTGGAGAAACAATTTCATCAGAAATCAAACTACAATGATTTTTTAAAATTCTATTACTTTGGATTGTTTTAGGCTGAGGATGACCTTGCATGCAGGGCTAGAACGAGAACAGATTAGGAAATGTACATGTGCCTTGTAAATGTACATGGCAGTTTGAATGTAAACTGTCTTCCACAGTCTTCTGTGTTTTGAATTCTTGGTTTTCAGCTGGTAGCAAATTGGGAGAGTTGTGGAGCCTTTGGAAGGTGGAGCCTTGCTGGAGGACGTGTGCCACTGGGGATGGATTTATTATCTATATGTATGGAGGTTGCCAATTAAAACCTAAAAAAGAAAATTTCTCACTCCCTTTGTGGTGAGATTTGTTTTGCATCCACAGTCAGAGATACATATTTTAATAAAAAATATCACCATTAAAAACATTGATGTAGGACTGCAGAGATGGCTTCATGATTAAGGTGTTTGCCTGAACAGCCCAGGTTTGATTTCCCAGCACCAATGTAAAGCTAAATGCACAAAGTGTCGCCTATTTTGAGTTTGTTTGCAGTGGCTAGAGGCCCTGGCATGCCCATTCTTTCTTCCCTCTCCCTCTTCCTCCCCCTCCCTCCCTTCCTCCCTCCCTCCCTCCCTCCTTCCCTCTCTCTCTCTCTCTGCTTGCAAATAAATAAATAAAATAAACATTGATGCAATTTAAGCAAAACTGTTTTGTTTTATGAAAACCCATTTTGGGAGAGGGAGTGTATCAATGGTATAGTTTTTGACCTGCACTGAGAGATCATCTTCTTTGCAAATCTATTGCTTTGCTCACACATGTTTTAATCCATCCTGTGCTGGGGGAAGAAACCCCATTCTACGCAGGTGGTGTTAAAAAGTGTAGTGTTGGGGACGGCCTTGTTGGAAGAGGAGTTGGCCACATGTTCCCTGCCTGTGTGCCCTGCTCTACGCCTACCCCAACTGCTCTCCACCAAGGGCCAAGGCACAGGAGGGAGGCTGGAATGGATATAGCTCCAGTGAGGGGGTTACCCCCCACTCCACTCCTACATGTGCTCTATGCCAGGCATATAGGGACCACCTTGTGGTTCTCTTTCTGCTACTGCTGCTAAGGACCTTGGAGCAATTCAGGGGACGTCTCAGTGAAGCACCTGCCAAGCAAACCAGCCACAAGGCCACCATGAGACCAGAGGCTGGAAGCTCTTCCCCTTATCCTCCCCACCTCTCCTTTGCAGAAAAAGCCTTTACATAAATATATTACAACAAGAAGAAGATGTATTATCATTATTTCCTCCCAGAGTTCTGGCAATTTTTTTTGGAATTTGGGGTCCTGTTAACACTAAGCTCACCAGGTTTGCACTGGGGGCCTGGGGACCATAAACAAAGCTTGATTTTGTTAGCTCCCAGGAGGAAATAGTTGAAGGAACCAATGCCATGTGTACATCTTCCTTGGTAGACTGATTACTGTGGAGGCAACAAATAAAACGAAAAGAGAAAGGATTCTTTTCCAATATCCCAGAGGGAGTAAAGACGCTGTGGTTCTCTGCCTGTATTAGATCCTAATCGGGGCACATCTCACTGGGGTAGAGTTGGGAATGGCAGAGATAGGGTCTTCTTGCAGGCTGGGCACAGGCCACATGACACATTTGTTCCTTTCTTTTCAAGCACTCAGATGAGTTTCCAGGTGTTAGATTTAATAAATAATTTCAATGAACCCTCGCAGCTAGCAAACGAAGCACCAGTACCATCCTATTTCCAGATCAGTGAAGTAAGTTTACAAGGACCATGCTCTCATCTACTGAAGTTACTGCCTGCAAGGACGAAGCTTCTCATGAGTCTGTCCCCAAACTGAAGGGGTTCCCCAGCATCTCCACAAGGTGAACTATTTTTTTTTTGAGGCAGGATCTCCCTCTAGCCCCTTCTAACATGGAATTTGCTATGTAGTCTCAGGGTGACCTTGAACTCTCCAAGATCATCCTACCTCTGCCTCCAGAGAGCTGGGATTAAAGGTGGGTGCCACCATGCCCACTAACTCTGCTTACAGTTTTGAGGGGAAGTTTCATCATGATGGGGAAAGCACAGCACCAAAAGGAAGCTGCCTCTTATCTTCATATATCCTCAGCAGGGACGAAGGAGCAAGAGTGAGCTCACCAGCTCACCAGCAAAGGGAGCTGGATATAAAATCACAAGGCCCGTCCACAAGGGCACATCTCCTGCAGGAAGGCTCCACTTCCCAAAGGCTCCACCAGCTGGTCACTGAGTTTGAGGCTTAGTCCTAAACATATGAGGTTATAGGGGACATTTTACATGTAAACCACTATGATATAAATAACTTTCTTTAAGTAGGCTTTTCACCTGGCCATGCCTTATGGAAGATTTGAAGTGCTATTTACACACTTGTCTATTTGCATTAAGATATATAGAATAAGAACTCTTTTACCTAATATCACTGGGTAAATTATAATTGAATGGTTAATAAATGAAATTCAGGTAAAGCAATATATTATAGAAAGAATCATAAATAGCTAATCTAATTTGAACTATGTCCATTGCTTTGATATAAGCAGCTGATGTCTTTCTGGGTGTAGATGTTTTGTTAGTTTTCTAGGGATACTTCACAAAGTGGCTGAAGCAAGAGAAATTTATTTCCTGACAGTTCTGGATGCTAGAAATCAGAGATGAAACAGCCAGAAAGGTTGGTTCCTTCTGAAGGTATATGAGGGAGAAGGTCTCTTGCAGGATTATGTCCTAATTTCTGGTGGTTTTCTTGGAAATATTTGAGGTTCCTTGATTCATAAATAAACCATTTGGGTCTGGAGAGATTGCTCAGTGGTTAAGGCACTTGCCTGCAAAGCCTAAGGACCCAGGCTTGATTCCCCAGTACCCACATAAAGCCAGATGCACAAGATGAAGCATTCATCTGGAGTTTGCACTGCAACAACCTGGCGTACCTGTTCTCTCTCACTCTCTCTCTCTCTCTTTCTGTCTGCCTCTTTCCTCTCTTTCTGTCTCATAAATAAATAGATAAACCATTTTGACCTCTGCCTTCACCTTCTATGTTCACGCCAATATCCAAATTTCTCCATACAATGACACGAGTAATATTGGACTATATATAGAAGTTCACTATAGTGCAATGTGTTTAAGCTATGATAAGGTCACTGTGCTTGTCCAGAAAGCACCTTACTGACTGAGCCAAATCCCCAGCCTTTTCGTTCATTTTCACAAATGAAATGTCTACAATAAGCCAGGTCTCTTCTAAGCATGAGAGGTAGAAAAAGATGATTAAAGCTCAGTATTTTGGCAGAGTAGAAGAGAAAGTAACCACGAATACTAGTTTTATTCCAGGTATTTGCCAGAGATACTGAAGTTGTATGAAATAGATTTTGAGACGATGTCACTGTATTAATCAAAGAAATAAGCCCATTGGGGAATGGTTATTGCCAGAGAAAGAGGTTTATTTTCAGAAGTTGCCTCATACTCTTAGAGAGCCTACAAAAGTCCAATATCTGTTGGGTGGGCGGGCAGACTGAAGACCCCGAGAAGAGCTGTGTTGCTGATCAAGTCTAAAGGTTTTCCTTGCTGCTCAGAAAAGTCACTCTTGTTCTATTAAGGCTTTTGATTAGATGAGGCTCATCCTTATTTCAGAGGACAGTTTTGACTCAAAGTTAACTGATTTAAAAGCTAATGTCATTCCAAAAAAAAAAAAACCCAAAACCTGTACAAAAGCATTCAGAATAATAATTGACCAAATACTAAATATCTGAGCATGGTGACTGTCATGGTTTGATCCAGGTGTCCCCCACAAACAAATGAATGTGTTCTCAGTGATCGATCCTTAGCTGATGGCAGTTTGGGTTTTACAACCTCGCTGGATCTGTGTTGTCGGGGGTGGGCTTATGGAGGTTATAAACCAGCTTCCCCTTGCCAGTGTTTGGCACACCTTCCTGCCATTGTTTGCAGTGCTGTGGCAGAGGTGATGTCCAGCCCTCAGCTCATGCTATCATTTTCCCTGCCAGGATAGTCTCCCCTTGAGTCTGTAAGCCTAATAAACCCATTCCTCCACAAGCTGCTTTTGCTTGGGTTCTTTCTGTGCAGCAACAGAGAAAGCTGACTACAACAGTGACCCAGAAAAGTTGACACAAAATTAACCACCAGAGTAAAGTGGTTACCTAAAGTTTTCAGAGGACTGAATCCAGGTTCTCACACCATGCTGTCTAGCACTCAAGCACTGAACTACACCTGCTGTTCCTGCTTCAAGTCCCTTCTCCAGGCAGGCATCTGTCACCTTCTAACCCAATCTCAGAGAGCTCTTTCTTGCATTGTTTTTTGATGAACTCCACGAGGTTTGCCTCATTGTTGTTCACCTTGATGTTTCTAGGTTTGTCTTACCTGCCCTTGACTGCAAAGTGCAGCCTCCCAGCTTTATGAGCTTGTTGAAGACATTACACACAGGGATTTGGCCAGAGTGCCTTCCTCCTTGCCCCCTAATTGATAATCTTCGTGGTCCAGCTTAATATCATCTCCCAAAGGAAGCCTCTTTGACTCCATGAGCATAGGGGGTTCCTCCTTCCTTATGGACTCGTGTCACCTTTCTGTTGCTGAAACAAAATATCTGAGACCAGCTCATACAGAAAGAATAAAAGTTGACTTGGTTCACAGTTCTGGGCTGTAACATTGAAAAGCCTGAAGCTGGAATCCGCTAAGGGTCTTGTGCTATCTCAGAATATGGTAGAAGATGTCGCATGGTGAGACAGCTGGTTTGTGACTTGGGGTCTCTTTATCTCTTCTTATAAAGCAGCCAATCCCACCATCGGGACCCTGACACCATCTAATCCTAATTACCTCCCAAAGGCCTCATCTCCACATATGAAGAACAGAGGAATTTGAGGATTTAATTTCTAACACATGAACTTAAACATTTTTCTTAGCAATTACTTATTTACTTGAGAGAGAGAGAGAGAGAGAGAGAGAGAGAGAGAGAGAGAGAGAGAGAGAGAGAGGGTACACCACTCCAGATGCACGTGCCATTTTGTGCATCTAGCTTTATGTAGGTACTAAACCCAGGCCAGCAAACAAGCATCTTTAACCACTGAACAATCTCTTCAGCCTCTCTGCCCCAATTTTTAAATTTCTTGTGTGTGTGTGTGTGTGTGTGTGTGTGTGTGCAAGCACATGTGCCAGGACCTCTTGTCAGTGCAAATGAATACAGCCCTGTGTGCCTCTGCCATTGGACTTACTTGGCTGGGGGGGGGGAAGGGACTCCATCTTTTCATCCTCATACATAATGACAAAAATGATTGTTTTAAGAAGCTAGCATGCCATGTTATATGCATAGGAAACTCGAGATGAAGACGGAGAAGGAGAAAAAATAGGCCATAGATTCCTGAGAAGAGGAGAATAGCAGAAGTGCATAAAAAGTTTATGGAAATGTGTGCAGCAAAACCACCTTTGGACATATAAGAGCTTATGATGAGGGTGCGAGAGACTTCGAGGGTGCTTGCAATCATTGGTAAGAGGCACTTAAAGTTCCTTAGTGAATGGCCCAGGCCTGACCTCTGTCTCCAGCCAGGAGGGTCATTTATTACAAACCCCAGTAAATGAGTCTGGACAGGCAAATGTGTGTCCAGTACCAAATGTCATTTTCCTGGAGAATATTTTCCATCAGAAGTGGCCAGTATCTCTGGGGAGGGATGGTGAAATCTTGTTCCATCATCCCCAGAGGGGCACTGGAGTCTGACAAAATGTTCTCTCTTACCTGAAGGAGTTGTCCTTGGGTGTCATGGGAATGAGTAATCCATGACAGCCCTGGGCAATGTTAAAATTTCTATTCTCAGAATGCATATAAATACCACGAAGCAAGCTCTCCTTTCTGGACAGATAGGAACTTGCTTATCAACAAGCATTCATCTGTCAGTGTTGGTGGGTAAAAAAGGCATCTATCTCTGTGGAGACGGAGGATCAGAGAGAGTGAATGCCAGCTCCTTTCTGCAGTGGTAGATCCGAAGGCCGGAAGTGTGTTAGATAACGTTTTACAAATATAAACAAGAGGGACCGTCCAAGATGACCTGGGCAGAATGTCAGGCTTCACATGAATCAGCTTAGTACATGATGTAAGCAGATGACATAAGGTTGTTGGCATCTGGCCACTTTTGTGACGACTGGTTTCAACTATCTGTTGAGCTCTTGATGAGAGCAGACAGAGTGGAGAGTGGACTTTCCCTGAGCAGGGGATGTAGAGTGGACCTCTTGCTGAATAAATTCTGTTCTTTGTAAGTCAGTAGAATTCTTTTTAAATTATTCATTTATGGCATTTTCAAATACAATTTTTTGTTGATTCCTGTAACCCCTCCTATCTCCCCTTCCTTTCCCCCACTTCACTCGATTACCTTGTATTTTCCTTCCTTCTGTCTGCATGCTACAAGTATCCTTTTGCCTGACCCTCCCCCTCTGTCTTATAGTCACTTTTGGTTACAGTTCTGTGTCATCTTATAATATCTGTAAGTATGAATATGTAGGGGGCAAACATGGATAAAACCTATAACATTTGGGAGGCAGGTGGGAGGATTGCCGTGAGTTCAAGGCCACCCTGAGACTACATAGTGAATTCCAGGTCAACCTGGGCTAGAGCAAGACCCTACCTCGAAAAAACAAAAACCATAACTTGTCATATTCCCACAGCCTCTAGGGGCGTCATTCACTGGCAGCCATGCTCCCTCCTGCCTGGGGAGCCCTCAGCAGGATGGTCAACCTCCACCTTTGGCAGATGACCAAGGATTTCCCACCACTTCGTTAGTTTTCACAGACCAGGTGAAGTCCTTCTCTCTTAGAAGATGAGGAAACTGAGGCTCAGAAACAAAAAGGTCATGTCCAAGGCCACAAGCTCAGGTGTGCCTCCTCCAGTCTTCGCCAAAGCAAACCCTTCCTCACTTAAGTTGTTCTTGTCAAGTATTTTGTCAAAGCTATAAGAAAAGCAACTAAAATAAGATACATGTCTTTATCCTGAATCTTCCCCTGATGGAAAGAGAAAGGGAGGGAGAGAGAGAGAGAGATACATACATAGAGATTATATATCTTTATTTCAAGGGTACTAATCTCATCATAAGGGCTCTGTTCTAACTTAATCACATGCCATCTTCTTTTAAAAACTATTTTTATGTATTTATTTGTGAGCAAAGACAGAGAGAGAGAGAGAGAGAGAGAGAGAGAGAGAGAGAGCTCATGGGCACACTAAGGTCTCATGCTGCTACAAATGAACTCCAGATAGATGCATCACTTTGTGCACCTGGCTTCATATGGATATTGGGGGATTGAACCCAGGCAAATAGGCTTTGCAAGCAGGTGCCTTTAACCACCGAGCCATCTCTCCACCCACACTCTACCTTCTACCATATTTAGGGTTAGTATTTCAATGGATGACTTGTTGGGGAAGGACATAAACATGCAGTTCATAATAGCTGGATGGTCAGGGGAAGTCTCTAAGGAGGTGTTATTTGAGTGGAAACTTGGATGCTAAGTGTTTCAGGTAAAGTGGTTGGCAGGTCAAAGAAAGTGGAAGAGGTGCCCATGGAATTTTATGATAAAGGGCCATTTTCTCAAGAGGAACAGTGGGATCAGAGGCCTGGAGGTGTGGAGACATGAATGGTGGAGTCCGGCTGAGGGTGAGGCTGGGAGCAGGGAGTGATAGGAGAAGACCAAAGCCAGGGGCCTCAGCACATGCTCACTTCGTTCCTAAGAGCTGAGCTGAGCTTCTAAGTTGTCCTGAGACTTCATGAAGTTGTTGGTGTTGATTTTAATGGAAATGGGCATCAATTATTCACAGGTCGTAGCTAGCATTGCTCAGGGCAACATGGAGACTAAAGAAAGCCCTCTTCCCCAAGCACTGAGCACGGTCTCAGAAGTGGACATAAATGGCTCTCTTTTGGGGGGAGGCTCCCTAGCCATACTCTGGAAGGCTCAGCTGCTTCCTGTCACACAGCCTAGGAACTTTTTACTCCCTTGTCTAAGGACTTCATTGATATTACTTTCCTGTCTAATTTCCATTGGCACTGAGAGGATGGCAGAAAGAAGAGTACATGTATTTTGCCTGTGAGAGGACTCAGAGCCTGTCAATCAAAGGAAAAGTCCTGTTATGCTCAGAGGATCAGACAAACATGAACTCCGCTTTGCCTCTCAACACTGCAACCCCGAATCCCAGTTTCCACATCTATAAAATGGGAAAATATATCACATCAAAGCTCAGTTTTTAGCACAAACTCATAAGAAGCTATGAGATCAAAGCAAAAGTTAAAGTCACCTCACAAAAAAGCCCAGAAAGCTTGATTCATTTCTAAATTCTGTCAAGCTTTAAGGAAGATCTAATACAAACCCACCTCAGATTCTCCCACAAAACATACAAGGACAGAATACTACCAAACTCATTTTGCGAAGCTGGTATTGCCCAGATATGAAAACTGAGTAAAGATACAACAAAAATAAAACTACAACCAATTTCCCTAATGAACATAGATGAAAACATCCTCAAAAACCCTTGCTAACAGAATTTAGGAACACATTAAGCCAATCACAAACCATGACCAAGAAGGCTTCACCCCAAGATTTCAAGGTTAGTTCAACATATGCAAATCAATAAATGCAATTCACCATATAAAAAAATTTAATGTCAAGATTCACATGATGGAAGAAGAAAATTAATTAGATGAAGTTCAAGATACTTTCATGAAAAAAAAAAGCCCTGGAGAAATTTAGATAAGACATAGCTCAAAATAATAGAGGCCGTATGTAAAATTCCAATAGCCAACATTATGCAAAATGGGAAAAAATGAAAGCATTTCCTCTAAAATCAGGAATGAGCCAAAGGTGCTTACTCTCTCCACTTATATTCAACATAAATACTCTAAGTCATAGTAGAGTAATAAGAGAAGAGAAAGATATTCAAGGAATCCAGGTAGGAAAGAAAGAAGTCAAATTATCCCTATTTATAGTGTATGGATAACCTTCTCTTTGCTAGAACAAAATACCTAATAAGAAGTCTGTTTAAGGGAGAAACAGCTCAAGTAATCCTAATAAGAACACTGCTCACTGTGATATACCAACTGACCTCAGATTATACTACTGAGC
The DNA here is from genome assembly GCA_004024765.1 of Zapus hudsonius. NCBI lineage: Eukaryota > Metazoa > Chordata > Mammalia > Rodentia > Dipodidae > Zapus > Zapus hudsonius. The sequence goes on along the minus strand of PVHP010015894.1, from coordinate 25,399 downwards.
TCTAGTAACACAGATAGCTTTGTACTGGCACAAAACAAACATGTTGACCAATGGAATAGAATCTAAGATGCAGGAGTAAATCCATACAGATATGTCAACCTGAAATTTGATTTTGAAAATCAAAATTTTGAAAATTTGATACACTGGAAAAGAGATAACCCTTTCAACAAATGGTGTTGGCAAAACTGAATAGTCACCTGCAGAAGACTGAAATTAAAACCACATCTCTCACCCTGCACAAAAGTCAATTCAAACTGGATCAAAGACCTTGATTTTAAACACAAAATGTTGTAACTGCTATAGAAGAATATAGGGGAAAAATTTCAAGCACTAGCCATGACGGGACCATTAGAAGCAATTTTATTTGGAATAAACGAGTTTATAAGGGACATCTGATTCGAACCACCATAATGGCTCTGAGAATAATGAGTTGGAAATTTGAGCAGGTCTGTCTGCCTGGAAGCCACAATCCAATATACCTTCCTACTTCTGCAAGGTCATGACTAAAGCCATTGAATTTCCGTTCTCTCCAGCAAAGTGCTCCCATGACATTCATGGGAGGAGACCTATGGGGGCTCTAAGTTGAGGTATGAACCCTGACACATCCAAGGTCTGGTGGTTATGGCTCTGGGTGCCAGTTGACTGGGCGCATTTGGGGCTTCAGCAAGACCAGTTGAGCCAAGCCTGATGGAGCAACCCAGCTTTCCCTTGGTAACTCCCCTCCCAGGGCCCGTGCAGGTGGCAATGATTCATTTCAGAGAAGCACTTCTGGTGCTACAAAAATAAATAAATAAATAAATGAGATGAAAAGCAAAAATGCCTGGGTTGACGATGTTGAGTTTGGAACCAGGAAACAGAACTTTTGGAATCTGTAGCTCACTTGCCAACACCCACACACGTCTGGCGAGTCGGAGTCAGTGTGTGTGTGTGTGTGTGTGTGTGTGTGTGTGTGTGTGTGTGTGTGTGTGTGTGTGAAGTAGTTTGGGTGCTATTTCTGCCCCTGGCAAACAAGCAGCCTCTAGCTGGCACTGAGGAGAGGTAGCCCTGGCTCCGGAGAGGGTCATCTATGCTACTGGCTACAAGAAGTCCCTGGTGGGCTTTGGGGACACATCCCTGTCATCATTTAATGTGATATTGGATAACTGAAACTTTAATCTTGTGCAATGCAAGGGGGAGGGTCTCTAAGCATGGGGTTGGAAGGGCAGCAGACGTGAACTTGAATGTAGCTACATCTTTCCCTGTTAACCTTGGCAGTCACGTGACCTTTAGGAGCCTTGCTTCCTTATCTGCAAAATGAGGATGACAAGAATTTCTACCTGGATTTGAATAGTGCGTTTAAACTGACACGAGTCAAAGCTGAGCACTTGATAGTATTTTGTCATTACAAGCTCTGCTAATTAGTAAGAAGAAAAAGGAGCAAATGATGTATGGACACCTCTATTTCAGGCTTCATTTCAGCTTACTTATTATTATCTTACTCATTATTATCAGAGTTCGGCTTTGGCGAGACAAGGGAAAAAAAGCCAAGAGAACTCTAGATACTATGATGTTTTCTGGATGGGTGGAACATTCAGCAGGTAGAAAGGGTATTTCCTGGTGATGACAGGATTTGATGTAGCCATTCCTTATGGGGAACGAGGGGTGGTGGGGAGGCCTCATGTGTTTTGCCCAGGTTCACAGAATAACATGAGCCTCCCTGACCTTCCGTCTAACACGGCATTGGGAAAAGGCTTCTATTTGACTAGGGTCAAGCCTTTGCCACTCCTGTGGGATGAAGTATTGAAATGTAAGGAAAAGTAAGAAATTGGAAAAAAAAGTAAGCTAAATTTCTTATACATCTGAATTTCAGAGCTGAGATCTGTTCCAGTGACATTTTTCTTATATCTAACACTCAAAACATATTTATTCACAGTCATTCTGAAAGATAGGGTGTTGAAACTTAAAAAAAATTAGTCACTGCCCAGAAGTAACACAACTGCTTAATGATGTGAAAATTAAACTTGAACTCCCATCATTGAAGCCCAGGATGCTTCCTTCCATGTCAGTAATGGGAAAGCTGAATTGGCAGCCAGGAAAGGAAAGGCTATGGTATCAGGGAAGCCGTAGGCAGGGTGCATGGTGAAGGCTGGAACGATGTCCATAAATGAGAACAGATGCAACATCTGGTTTCAAATGGTAAAACAAACATTAAACCAAGAGACTTTTCCATAACATTGTTTGAGGTAGGGTCTTGCTCTAGCCCAGGTTGACCTGGAATTCTCTATGGGGTATCAGGGTGGCCTCGAACTCATGGTGATCCTCTTGTCTCTGCTTCCCCAGTGCTGGGATTAAAGGTATGTGTCACTATGCCTGGATTTCCAATAACATTTTAAGGCTTGAAAATTGATTCAAACCTTTTTAGAAAAATGAGAGATCAATCCAAATTGAATTAGAATGCATACCTCTCCCACAACTGTTTGTCTGACTTTAGATGAATGTGTTACAGATGATAGATAGATGATAGATAGATAGACAGACAGACAGACAGACAGACAGACAGACAGACAGACAGACAGATAGATAGATAGATAGATAGATAGATAGATAGATAGATAGATAGATAGATAATAACACAGTGATTACAATGACTTGTGGATGAGAGGCTAAGACCCCGAGATGGGAAGGTTCACACAAGTAAGGAGGGGGATCTCAGTCAATACTGTGTCCTCACTGCCCCTCGCTGCCTCTCTCCATGGTGCTAGAGCGGATGTATGCCACTCTCATTGTAAGCTGAGCTTTGAGCCCTTTTCATCTGTTTGAGGACCCCTGCATTTCTAACACAGGATCTACTTTTCACCATGAAAAATGAAAATGCTAGATCCCTGTACATGACACTGGATTTGCTGTTCAGACAGACGCACCTTAGATGTTCAATGGCAGGCCAATGGCAACTGATAGAATAATGACATATAAAAGATCATTTCAAACTTTAGTCTCAGTGAGTTGTGGCAATGGTACCAATGTCATTGGAGTTTCTGTGTTAGTGTCAATATTGCACTGCACTGTATCATACTGGCAAGTGGAAGCTTCTAGGTTTGATCCCTTGGGATCCTTGGGGGGCCAATAATGTACACTGATTTGGAAGCATAATCCTTGGCTACAGTCTTAGAACAGATTTCTACACTCTCTAAGCTAAATCACATCTAATATCCTTAGGAACAAAGAATTGCTCAGTCACAGATACTATCTCGTACAGGTTCCTTGAGCCTAGAACCCTAAAAATAATAAGAACAAGTTTAAAGGAAAGTCTGCATGGTGACTTTCTTCATCTCATCATGTCAGCTGCCAAAGTTCCATTTAAAGTTTCTGATGACAGTTTTCTGGTTGCTAGTGATAATAAATTCTGGTCATTTACAACTCTATCTGTGAGGAGAGGAAAAAAAATTCTTCCTAAATTTTTTTGAGTGGTAGTTTCGGAATCATTTTGCTTCCTCTGGTGATTAATCCTTTAAATAACCACGTTGACTATCTGTGACAGTTACCTTCTCATTGCTGCCACGAAGCACTCTACTAGAAGAAGCTGATGGGAGAAAAGGGTTGATTTCAGGCTTACAGTTTTTAAAAATATTTTATATATTCATTTTTCAAGCAGAGAGAGAGAGAAAGTGAGAGAGAGAGAGCACACCAGGGCCACCACCTTGTGGGTCTGGCATATGTGGGTCCTGGGGAATTGAACCGGGGGCCTTAGGTACTGGAGGCAAGTGCCTTAACTGCTGAGCCATCTCTCCAGCTCAGGCTTACAGTTTTGAGGGGAAACTTCATCGTGATGCAGAAAGCAAGGCCACCATCTTCATATATCAACAGCAGACAGGAAGCAGTGAGCGTGAGCTTACTCTGATCAACCAGTGGGTTGGACTAAGAAACCTCAAGGCCCACCCCCGATGGCACACCTCCTCCAGCAAGGCTCCACCTCCCAAAGGCTCCACCAGCCGGGACTAAGTAGGAAGCTTCATCACAGACACCTGGATCTCTGAAAAGACACTTTACACTCCACCACACTATCTTTCCAGATGACAAGTCAAGGTCTCCCTTTGGTAGTCTCCTCATTCTCAGAGACTACGAGTGGTTATGTAGCTTCAGTCTTATTATTTTATTAGGTGTTTGTGTCTCTGTTTTCCAAATATCCTAGTTTGGGAACAAGGTGTCAGTCAACACAGGATAGGTATGCCACAATAACAACCCTGAATGCTCAGTGTCTTAGATAGTAAGCCACCCTGAGTTAACCAAGGTTTCCTTTTCATCTTCCCTCTCAGACTCAGCTGATTAAAAAAAAAACAAAACACCTCTTTTCAGAAACATCGTCTGATGCATGAAGAAAGAAACGTAGCAAACTGTGTACTGATTCTAAATGCTTTTGCCAGGGGATGAATCATTACTTCCTTCTTGCTATTATGGTCAGAGAAGTCACGTGGCTTGCTTCTAAATTTAGCAGAGCTGGGAAAGAATAGAAACACACAGAGGAAGAGATCACTGTTCTAGTCATCAGGCAGTGAGATCCTTTTCCTTACCTCTGGCAGAAACTCTTCTTCCCCCAGGAAAACAACTCCAAATTTCCACCCTACCCAGCTCTAGGCTCCCACATTTCTATCCCACCCCTGCCTACCCCAAAGTATAGGCTCACCACACTTCCTGATCTCCAGAGACACCTAGATCTAGGGCGCAATTGTGGTTGGATTTCCCTGGGATGATATAGCCAGGAAGTGAAGAAAACACTGCTGGAAATCTGGAGAAGTGAGTCAGGAAAATAAAAGGCATGTGAAACTGCAGTTAAATTCTCCTGGAGAAAAAGACTCATAGCTCAGGACTGTCCTGCTGAGGGACGAAGACTCTTGACTCTCTCCACTGATGTGCCCTGGTTAGTTCCTCAGAATGTCTGGATTTCTGTGTTTGCAGAGAAAACCCACAGGGACAGAAACTCACATGCTATGTTGGGAAGTCCTTAGATGTGCACTGTGAGGAATGAGGGTAAGTAGACAGAAATGGAGAACAAACTTCACCAATGAGCCCCAAATGAAACTTTCTCTTTTTTTTTTTGTTTTGCTTCCAACCCAAAATGTGGTAAAAAAAAATCTCATAATGAAACCCATTAGTTTGTACACTAATTCAAAACAAACAAATACACAGTAGGATTTAGGTGTCAACATGTAAAAGGTCGAAGATCTTGGCTGGTTTTGTAGCATCTATTAGCTGGAAGTTCTGTAGACCAACTTCCAAAGGAGTCCATGGGGAGATGTTAGAGCTTTAGCTGAATTCTGGTTTGGTGTGATGGTTGACTACATTCAGTCAGGGTCCAGGCATGAAAAGGGAAATTAGGTGTGTGCTAGGTGCTCTCACAAGAGATGCGTGAACTGAAGTTCCCGAAAAAGCACTGCATCGACCTGAACAAGGCTGAATGGACTGATGTGTCTCCTGTAGAGATGGGATGTCTCAAGGTCAGAGCCAAACCACCTTGGGCTATCGTTAGCTCTTTAATAGCTATCACCCACCTCTGTGTCTATCCTAACATCCTTGTGACCATCAGTGGATCAGATGTGACCTTTTGGGAATGCACTAGAGACCTCCAGTTTCCACCAACCCAAGGGATAAGAATGCCCTCAGATGGCATCTAACGCCAATGGTGGAGATCTCCCCGCTTTGCTGTAACCTCCTTCCTGAGGGTCAGCCAGTGTAATTGAGAAGTGCCTCAATTTATGGATTTCTTGGTTCTGTATCTATAAGACCTTCATGAAATTGTTAGCATGTTGGAATATGGAATTTGAGGTAAGCCAAATCTCTGTTTCCAGGGGCATGGTTATTTAGCTCCAGAATAAACTGTCTCTTCATCCCTTTGAGGTGAGAGCTGTTTCTTTTGTGGCAATCAGGTATGGTTGGCTGTGAGAAGGTGAAGCCGTGGTGTTGGCTGGTGGGCAAAATACTGCCAACACTGGGGTCTTTAAGGAAGTTTTCCAGGTGAAAGAAACAAGGGTTATGGAGGTGAGATTGGAAATGGTGAGCAGAGACGGCTCTGTGAAGACTGGGGATGCAGCATTTTGGTGTAGTGAGTGTTTAAGGTTTTGAATTGTGCAGTTTTTTTCTAGTTCTGTGAAGAATTAAGTTGGAATTTTGAGGTTTCATTGAATCTCTAGATCTTACTTTTGGTAAGATAGCTATGTTCACAATAACACAGAAGGTTTCTTCATCGTCTAGTGTCTTCTTCTATTTGTTTTATTTTTTTTCAGTGTCTTCAAGTTTTCCTTATAGAGGTCTTTTAAAATGTTTTTATCGGCTTAAGATTATATATATTAACACAACAATATGCTCAGTATCATAGGTTATTAGATAAAGCCATTGAATCCATGATGACATTCCCTCTTATGCATTAGTTATTCTCCCTCCCCCCCCCCATGACTCTTGGTGAGCCCAGAAAAGAACAATAGCAGAGTGAAACCCTGTTTCAAAATGAGGTAAGAAGGCGAGGACTATCTGAAAGATGTCTTCTGACCTCCATAGTGTGCTGTGGCCCACACAGGTCCACACTCACATACTCACTTGTATGAACATTCATATGTACACACACATGTGCACACACAAATACTACTAGGAAAGATAAAACTATGGAACATATGAACTAGCAAAATACCTGTACTGATGGAGGTCTGGCCTAGGTTTCCTGAGGAACCAGCCCCTTACCACTAGGCAACCTATATCACCAGGACCTGAAGATGCTCAGATCAATGTGGAATGTTAAGAAAATCACAGAAAGAAATTTGTCTTCCTGGGCACAGTCTTTTGATGAGTACATCCTAGGGAGATATAAACAGAAGAAAATCAGAGAAATTCAAGAAAGGAAGGCTACAGAAATAATACAGTGCCCAATCTCAACGATAATGTCATGTTGAAAGTAATCAGATGATTTACAGTATGATGATGATGTCCAGACTTCCAACACTGAGAGGCCTTCACACAAAACTCAATGCTCAAAGCCTAACAGCTTTGCACATAAACCAGACCTTCAAACAAACTGGAACTCTGGGAGGATCTAGAGGCAGTAAGTTCACAAGGAGTATTTGGGTTGTATCCAGTACCTGTTTGCTGGTTTTCTTTTGTGCATTCAGTTAGACATACTTGGCGGATATATTTACCTGGATAATGCAACCCTTAGCAAAATGGCACTATAGTTCTCACTCCCCCAAGATGTCCAGCAGCAATATTTATTAATTATTCAACATCTCCCTAGAGATGGCTGACTATAGCACTTACTTTCTCATTCCTGGTACAAAAACAAAACTGACCAGAAGCAACTTATGGAAGTAAAGGGTTTACAGCTTTGAGGAGAAGTTTCATCCTGGTGGGGACAGCATGCCAGAGCAAGCATCGGGCCACCACTTGTCTTCACAGCAGCTGGAAGGAGGTACCCAGAGTGAACTAGCTCTGAACACCCAGTGCGCTGGATTCATAATCCTCAAAGTGACACACCTCCTCCAGCAAGGCTCCACCTCCCCAAGGCTCCCCGACTTTCCCCAATTACCACCAGATTAGGACCAAGTACTCAGAATACATGACTCTATGGGGGGAACATTTCACTCAAAATACCACATTGGCTTTACAGAATTGGTCACTGTCATTAAATAAATCGTGTGCATGAACCCCTTTTACAGAATAGAAGCTTATTTGGAAGCCACAAGTGGAGTCTTTCCAACCCCAGCATGCCAAGATAAAGTCCTACATAGTCAAGGAGGTGACCACTGCTGTCTGCTATTGGTTGGGTTTTTCTGTGCTTCAAGAGAGAGCATTATTCAAGGTTGTGACTTACCAAGGGTAGTTCCCCTAGCAGGTCCCAGTACCCTTAGTCACAGAGATGGGATGCAGGAGGTGCACGGCATCTACCCATTTGAAGGATGAATGAAAAGAACTGAACAAGATAGAATGAAGCCTAGATTTTCAAAACATTTTTTTGACCAGGGGTGGTGGTACACCTCTTTAATCCCAGCACTCAGGAGGCCAAAGTAAGAGGATCACTGTGAGTTCAAGGCCACCCTAAGACAACATAGTGAATTCCAGGTCAGCCTGAGCTAGAGTGAGACCCTACTTCAAAAAACAACAAAAAATATTTCTTTTTAAGTAGACATACAGAGAGAGAGAGAGAGAGAGAGAGAGAGAGAGAGAGAGAGAGAGAGAGAGAGAGAATCAGTATGCCAGAGCCTCCAGCTGCTGCAAGCAAACTTCAGATGCATGTGCCACTTTGTGTATCTGGCTTTACCTGGGTACTGGGGAATCAAACCCAGGTCTTAAGGCTTTGCAGGCAAGTACTGATGAACCATTTCTCCATCCCAAAGCCTGGCTTTTGTTTATATGCTTTCCCAGTCTTCATTGGCACAGGCATTGAGCTTCTTTCATGCACTTATGATAGAATTAATCCCTCTTGTCTTGCAAGTAAGGACCTTTCACCATTGAACCATCTTCCCAGCCTCATCCTTTTTGTCTTGGATTCTCATTTTCATTCTGTGCCTCTCCTGGAATGGGTGACTCTGTATGTCACTGAGCAAACAGGCCTGGGAACAGGGAGTCATGTGGTAGATACAAACTCCCTTACAAAACGGGGGAGCGGGGAGTCTCCTAATATCAAGGTGCATGCTGGGTGAAGTCAATGCCATCACTATAATGAAGACAGTAATTGGAGTGGATTTGCATAATTATCACTCAGCTCTGCCCGTTGATATATAAAAGGCCAAATGCCGACGGCGACCCAATTCCTTCTGTCGCTGAATTTTCCCCTTCTCTACCCAAATGAAATTTTTCTCTTTTTAGGCTTTTCCTGAGAAAGTCAGTTATAATCTGAGATGCCATCTGTCTTTCTGGCTTTGAGCCAAATGATTTCATTAAAATTTGTGGGAGATTTTTTTTTTTTGTTTCTGGCACAGTTCTGCGCTTGTGGCTTGTGCCATGGCAGGCAGTCAGGAGCCGCAGGGAGGAATGTCTTGGAAGCAAGGATGTGAGTACTTATAGTTTGAGGAACGTGATGTCAGAAGCACTAGAAGGGACCAGGGACGTGGGATGGAGAAGAGAGAAGCTTACATGGTGTGTGGTTATGGGCAGGCTGTCACTGGCTGCCACCAAGGCCAATCCCGTCAGTGAGGCTAAGATACCACAAAGCATGCCTCAGTTATCTCAATCAGACAGGCAAGGAAGCAGGGATGCTCATGGCCAGTTCTCCTCTACGGGGGCTTAAAGAGGCCCTCAAGTGAGCTTTTGCGCAGGGCTGGCCCAGGGCTGTAGGTACTTCAGAACTTAAAGCCAGGAGCCATGAGGAGAACAGGAAAAGGTGGAGAGACAGGGGGGATATGGTGGACCGTTGATCATGTCTGCTGAGAGGTGTCTCTGGTGATTAGCATTGAAAAATCCTGTGAGGGTAAGAGACAAGAAAGAAACCCTTGTTTGCAGAGAGTATTCTCACTTCTTCTTGCTGGATTGGGCTTGCTGATATCAACATTGTGCCTTTGTGAGGGATGATGGCCTCTGCCTTCTCTTGTTGTGACGTCTCTTCCTTGCCTTCGTATTAAAGTGTCACGAGCTTCATAAAGTGAATTGGGCTATATCCTTTCTTGTCCATTTTCAGAATGAGCTTATATTTTATCTCTTTGTGTTTGATAGAATTCACATGTGAAGACATCTGGGCCTGGAACTTTTTGATTTGAAAGAGTTTTAATTACTAATTCAATTTCTCCACTTGATATATGTCTGTTTGGAGTTTCTATATCTTTTGAGTTAGTTTTCGTGGTTTATGTGTGTCTAGGAGTTTTTCCTTTTTATCTAAGCTGATTTATTGGCATAAATTAATTTGTTTATAATGGTTCCTAATGCCCTCTTTCATTTTTGTAAATTTGTAGTGATGTTTCTTTATTCCCAATTTTTGTAATTTATTGTCTTTCTTTCTTAGTCAGTCCAGCTAAACTGATAAACAAAACCACTCCCTCCTGTTAATAAGCAAGAGAAGTCCCAAATATTCAGCTAACAGGCAGTTTCTGCGTTGCATGATAACTTGTAGATTACCACAACTATAAAAAGCAAATCAGTCTATTTTATAAGCCTAAAATGTCCTTGATGTCAAAATGGTGAGGATTACCTAAGAAAGAGAAACTACAAGCTAATCTCACTCTTTATCCCTAAGTAAGCCTAAAATGAGCTCATTGATTTTAACTTTGTAAAATAAAATATCAGATAGCTTAAAAATAGATCCAGGACCAGTTACTTTATCTCTGTGATTTATGGGCCTGGGAAAGCTGACCTTTTAGGAACTTTGTTTCCTTTGGTATAAATAAAATTAAAATTACCTTGTTATGTCAATACCATGCTGTTTTGTTATTATGACTTCACAGTATATTTTCAAATTAGGCATTGAGGCACTTCTCGAATATCTCCTTCTGATTGGGATGATTTGACTATTTGGTGACTTTTCTTCTCCTATAAGAGTTTTAGGGTATTATTTTTCTGGTTCTGTGGTTGGGGCAGAGATATATAGCTCAGATAAAAAGCATTTGCCTAGTCTATGTGAGGCCTTGGATTCAATCCTCAGCACTACCAAAAGCAAAACAGAAACATATATGTTTTGTAAAGAACTAAAAGAGAGGGGTTTGGAGTCTCTCAACACAAAGAACTGAGAGCTGATCAGAGTGATGGGAATGTTAATTACTCTGATTCGATCATCATACATTGTCTATGTGTATTGACTATCATGCTAAATCTCTTAGATATACAACGATCACATGTCAGTTAAAAAGAACTAGGGAACACACGAGCTCTGTATTTCCTTTACCAGCAAACTTCTGCTTTCTCTGCTGGGGAGGGACCCACACCTCCTGGGGAGATGAGGACGAGCAGAACACACGCATGGAACACGTTCCAGCTTCAATGTCTCCTCCAGAACATCTCTGGCCTTTTACACCAACCTTGGGAAGCAGGACTGGTTCACTCATTTTCTAGAAGAAGCTTAGTGACCTGCCACGTCACCCAACATGTGGATCCCTCCTTGCAAATCCCACTTTACTTTTGATTTTATAGCATTCAGTGGAACTAGAAACTTCTTGAAGTATGCATTCAACTCAGAAGGTAAGCACCATGGGAAAGAGAGAAAAACAATTTTTTTGTTGTTGTTTAAAAGGGCTGATGGAAGACTTATAAAAGGCAGGATGGTGATAGAAGGTTGAAAACTGCCTCAAATTTACTTTTTGGTAGAAAAAAATAGCACACGCTGTCTATATCGCATCAAACCCAGTAGACGTTAGATAATGTCTGTCAAGAAAGAAATTAGAAAACTTTTAGTAAGTAACCATAAAAATTTTTCTTGCTTATTTTTAGGTAGAAAGTGAAAATGGAGAAAACACAAAAAAAACACAGCCCAACTTGTTTGCTGGTTCTTGAGAAAAAAAATGTGCTGAGATTTTAGAAGCATATATATTTGAATACAACATATTTATCTGGAAACTTTATGTCATGGCCCATTCCCTCCATAACTCACTCAATATTCTCATCAACTTTGTGAAGCCAGGATTCTCATCAGTCTTCGAGTGAGGACATTGTGCAGAGATGGGACCTGATGTGTCTCAAGATGACTGGTAACAATGGTAGAGCCAGCATCTTCCCTAGGACACTTATTTGGGTCAAGCGTCTCATGGGTCATGTGTAAGAGTTGGCCCTTGGCTTCAGTGCACAGTATGGGTTGTGTGACTGTTCTCAGCAGAAGACAGTGTGAGGGGCAGCCCCACCCAGGACCCTCGATCCCATAGACCTGTCCAGAGGCAAACATTGGCAGATCAGAAATCTTGGAAGGAACGTGAGGCTGCAAGGTAGATGGTGTCTATGCGGAATCTCTAAGGAAGTAAACACACGGACTGAGATTTCCCTCCAACTCATAAATCATTCCCCACATTGAAAGTGGTTGGTCTGGGGTGGGTGAACACAGAACGTAGATCAGATCAGGAGGCAAAAGTGGATTTAAGGAAGTGAAGACCAGCAAAGAATTAGAACTGCAGCTTTGGAATTACCCAAATGCCCAAGTCCTTGGGCATTCTGTAAGCTTCACATTACCAGTGCCCCATTGAAAAAGGGTTCATTATGTCTAAGCAGCTTTTATAAGGGTGTTAGTATATCTAATACACATGTTCAGGTAAGTGGAAACGTGTGGTATTAGGGTTCCCTAGAGGAACAGAGCCAATAGAATGGATATGAATTATAATGGGAGTTTATCAGATTGCCTTTCACAGTACAGGCTGGGGAGTCCAACAGCTGTCTGCACGCTGGAGAGTCTGCGAAACTGAGAGCTGCTCAGCCGTGTGTCTGGAGGCCTCAGCAGTTCCAATCTGGCACTGAAGGCCTGAAGGATTCCTGGAGGGCCACTTCAGTCCACATCGGAAGGCTGAAGAAGCCGGGTTCCAGTGTCCATGAAGAATGGAAAGGGCAGCCAGGTATACAGCACTGCTTTTCTCTGGAATTCAGCCCACATGGTAGAAGGAACAGGGGAGTTTTCTAGACTCTTTTGTTCATGCATTAATTCCATTTATGAAGATATCACCCTGGGGCTTACGAATCTCCCTACTCCTCACCTCTTAATATCTTACATTGAGGGTTACATTTCAACATATTAATTTTTTGGGGGGACACAACCCTTCAGTGTATTGCAGAGTAGTTTCAATTTTTAGAAATTAATTATTTTGTTTGAGAAGAGCCATGATTCTCAGAGTTTTATCACAGTTTCAGAAAAATAGGAACTCCTCTAGGGAAAAAAATGTTCATCTATCAAAAATGCAGGTAGTAATTGCTTAGTTCATAATGATTTTATTCTATTAAATTATAATAATTCCTTATGCGAAGAACCATCAAACTGGACAGCAAGGCCGAGCCAATGGATCAGTTTGAGCTACGGCTTATGAACAGCCATTATCCATTAACCTTCATCTCCTGCTTGGTTCTCTGTTTTGCTTTGTAGGAAACTTTGTGGGAAAGTTTTGACTTGTCCTGAGAAGTAACATGGTATAATAAAAAACAAAACCACTAGTCATATGCAGCTTGATGTCACGGAAATATTAGAGAAAAACATCCTGGTTGGTTATGCCATTGTGCACACACCATGGTGCGCTTTTACAAACAAAGATGGCTGCTCATGGGGCCTCCACTACGTAGGCTGTTTGCTGTTGATCTGCATGCTGTTCTATGGCTTGTGACTGTACTCTGTTTTTCTTACTTTCTAAGATATGTGACACGTACGTCCCAGTTACTAAAGCTCTACAAATCTGCTCCAAAACTAGGCTACCCTGATCATACTGAGTTCATTCAGTCCAATACCAACTTGGTAGGAAAGATTTTAACATGAAGAAATGGCAGCCATCTTTTAAAAAAATCAAGCTTAGGGACTGGGGAGATGGCTTAGCAGTTAAGGTGTTTGCCTGCAAAGCAAAAGGACTCAAGTTTGACTCCCCAGTACCCACGTAAAGCCAGATGCACAAGGTGATGCATGTGTCTGGAGTTCCTTTGCAGTGACTGGAGGCCCTGGCGTGCCCATTCTCTCTCAATCTTTGTCTGCCTCTTTCTCTCTCTCTCTCAAATAAACAAAATATTTTTTTTAATCAAGCTTAAAGCTCCCTGTCAAAGAAAACCCTAGCAATAATCTACACAGAAATAATTTCAGGACTGAGGAGATGGGTCTGTAGATAAAGCATCTGCCATGCAACTCTGAGTACAGGCAGACATTACATAAAAGCCAGAAGCTGTGGCATGTGTGGCTGTGCCCATGTACATGCACACACACGCATACACACGACAAATAAAAATAAAAATAAAAAGAATTTCAAACAAGTCCATACAAACACACCTTCTCATTGCTGGGACAAAACACCTGACTCAAAGCCACTTATGGAAGGAAAGAGTTAATTTCAGGTTTAGAGTCCTGAAGGGGAAGGTTCATGGTGATATGGCAAAGCAGAGACTGGGCATCACATCTTACCATGGCGCTTAGAAAGGAGCACCAAGAATGCTAGTGACAAAGGGGGCTTGAGCTATACCACCCCAAGGCCAGCCCCATACAACACACCTCCTCCAGTAAGGCTCCACCAGTGGGGTTGAGTATGAGGCTTAACCACAAACACATGGGGCCATGGGGAATATTTCACATGCAAACCACCACACACACCTACAAGCTATAAGGAAAAGATGACTTTTAGTCTGTTTCTAGCACAAAGTAGACATTTACTGGTAAAATAAGAGAGCCAATATAGCAAAAATTTCTGCTGTCATAGTATTAATAACTAGTCAATACCCTATGCATTGTCTGTCAATCCTGTACCAATAGAGTCATCCAACTGAAGGTCAAACTATTCAAAGAAACCAGACAAGCAAAACAATAACACCAAACAAATTCCTGAAAGTTTCAACAGATTTGTTTTTTTTCGAGGTAGGGTCTCACTCTAGCCCAAGCTGACCTGGAATTCACTATGTAGTCTCAGGGTGGCCTTGAGCTCATGGTGATCCTCCTACCTCTGCCTCTCGAGTGCTGGGATTAAAGGCGTGTGCCACCATGCCCAACAGATAGAATTTTAATTTGGTGAGTCCACACAATTAAAGTGAAGTGTAGGCCTTACATTCAAAAATAAGAGCAGTCTAGAAGTGATTTCCATTCTATAGGATGATATGCTTAGGTTTTATGTAACCATTTTATATAAGAAACTGGAGCATCTATGGATTTTGGTATTTATGAAAGGGTCCCTCATGGAGGATTATACTTTCATCTGTAAGAAGTGAAATGTGGGCTGGAGAGATGGCTCAGTAGTTAAAGGCACTTGCTTGCAAATCCCAACTGCCTGGGTTCATTTCCCCAGTACCCACATAAAGCCAGATGTGCAAAGTGACGCATGTATCTAGAGTTCCTTCGCAGTGCCTAGAAGCCCTGATACATCATTTCACTCACTTTCTCTCCCTCACTCTCTCCTTGCAAGTAAATAAATAAAAATATTTAAGAAGTGAGATGCGTAGATTTTTTGATTAGTTAACAATCACGATCATTTGTATTTTATAACATGATGCAATTATTAAAAAGATGACTACTGTTGTGAGTTTCCAACCTGCCAAAATTCTTGTGTGTTGCATATTGGACCAGAGCTTTAAGTGGACACTTTAGATGAACTAGGAAGCTATACCACTGTGACCTGTCCATCAGAGTTTGGTCCTATTAGAAAAGCCTCCAAACTTGCAGCTAACCCAATTGGCACTGTAGGATATGGTTACACAACTTGACGTCTTGAACATTTACACTGAACAAGCCTCCTTACTGCTTACCCAAGACTGACAGGAACACATTTTGACCTGAGATACTAACTTGAATAACTTTATATGAGTGTGCAGATGCCCATAACCAACTTAATAAAGAACACTCTTAATTTTTCTAATCAGCCTGATTCATGAGCCTATTTTCTAGATATTCAACATAGCTGGTAGAAGAACCCTTTCTTAGAGGTCTGTGTAGGCCTGAAATATAACATAAAAGTATACAGCAAAGCCTTGGGAGATTCCAGTGTATGTAGTTTGATGTGAGACCATTGGGTGTATTCTGTTCGGTGTCATAGATTTGAAAATTGTCAATATATATATTTAAAAATTAGAGCCAGATGTTTGCAGTACCTCGATAGCATTGTAGGTTGAAAACCACTTTTACACAGAGGAAAAGTGCTCAAGCAGAATCTTAGCTGCTATTTATTAATATATAACTATAATTTACAGCTTGGAATCCCAAATTTCTCATTTCTCAAAGAGATGGACCACCCCAATGTAACAATGAAACAATATGTCAGTTGCATGCCCACAAAGTCTCCCATCCAGAGAATACTGACACACCCCTTCCCAACGTTTAAAACATTTAAAATGTTTATTTCTCTATTGATTGATTGATTGATTGAGAGGGAGGAGAAAGAGAGACTGAATATGGCCATGCCAGAGCTTCCTGCCACTATAAATAAAATTCCAGATGCACGCACCACTTTGTTCATATGGTTTGACATGGCTACTGGGGAATCGAACCTAGGACATCAGGTTTTGAAAGAAAGTGCCTTTAACCATTGAGCAATCTTCCCAGCCCCCTTCCTAGTTTTTTTTAAAAATCTCAATGTTATTGAATTATGTATTGATAAGAATGTCAACTTCCTGGCATCACAGAAAAAAACTGTTTGGGAATTGCAGATGTCTGGCCTGGCTGTAAAGGAGTCATGCAGAGAATATTGAAGACATGCTAAAGCCCAGGCCCCACACCTAGGAATTCTGACTATGCTGAGGCACTGCCTACACATCCGAGTTTTTTTCTGCTGTCCAGGTAATTTCCATGTGCAGTGAGGGTTTGAGAGGATCACTGCTCTCCACAGAAAGGTCCACCGTCCTTAGCATTCCACCATGGCCTTGGCACAATACCCCAGGTTCATTTTGTCTCCTCCCTTGTAGGGAGGTTGCGATTTGTTATACAAGTTAACTCCCGTGGCCAACATAAGTGCTGAGATAGCTGCCAAGAAGCCGCCGCCACCAGATGCTGTGCCATGTGGCCAAGTGTTGCCCCCCCATCCACTTCTGTTATTGTCTCTGTAGCTCTTCCCTCTGCTTCTGAAGCAGGACGCCTGGCATATGCCTTGAGGAAAATACCATGTCCCTTGTTGGGTTAGAGCCAAGCCTGACATCCTACACTGATAGAGACTTTGGTTGACACTCACCTACTTACTATTACTTGGCGTTAAAAAATACAAGAGCTATTAACTTTACACAGCTGGCAAACAGTGCCAGGTGGCAGACAAGTCACACCTGTCGGTAGGCCCCCTCCCTGCTCTTATCATCTCATTCAGTCAGTCAGTGTGTTCTTAACTGAGCTGGAAGAGAAAGCAGCAAAGCCTGGGTAAGACAGAGGCAACTTCATGAGGAAGGTGACATTTATCATGGTTTTGGAGGTCTTTTGAGCTGGTTGGATGTTGGAGGACATGTAATTAAAGCCACATGAGGGAAAACACAGAGGTTGGAAACACTATGTGTTTAGAAATCCTGTCATGAGGAAAAGGGACCAAGAGATTATTAGTGAATGCAGCAGGATGGGTTAGGTAGGGCCGCCAAAATAAAAAAGCCTCCAAACCTCACAACTCTATTTCTTACCTAGGTTACCCTTCCAACATAGATCAACTGAGGACCTCTGCTCTATATTGTCCCAACTTAGAGCCATGAGCACTCTACTAACTGGTTTATCTTCACTCATTGTGGCCAGGGAACAGAAAGCAAGGAATGAATTATCTGTCACTGGCTTGAACCTGAAAATGACACATCACTTTTGTTCACATTAAAAATATATTTTATTTAGTTGCCAGCAGAGAGAGACAGAGAGAGAGACAGAGAGAGAGACAGAGAGAGAGACAGAGAGAGAGAGAGAATATGGGTGTGCCAGGGCCTCTAGCCACTGCAAATGAACTCCAGATGCATGCAACACTTAGTGCTTCTGGCTATGTGGATACTGGGGAATTGAACCCTATCCTTAGGCACTGGAGGCAAGCACCTTAATGGCTGAGCCATCTCTCCAGCCCTATTTTTCACATTTAATTGGCAAAAAAACAACTATATAGCAATGCATCATTTGAAAGACAATCTTCCCATACTCAAAAGGACAGAACCTGGAAATGTGATGGAAGAATGGCCTTAAATATCTTATTGGAGAGCTTGAGTTTGACCTTGAAGGGGTAGGAGATTCCACCAAGTTTTTAGTGGAAAAAACATGGTTAGAACTGAGGAAGTGGAGATGACTCCTTTGCAAGCCTGGTAGAGTACTTGAAGATATGTCTGTCTATAAATAAGTGTGCTGGTTTGAATGGTACATGTTCCCCATAGCCTCATGTGCTTGTGATTAATCCCTATACTCATTCTTTAACTGGTGGAGCCTTGGGGAAAGTGGAGCCTTGCTGGAGGAGGTGTGTCACTGGGGGTGGGCCTTGGGGTTTATTAGCCCTCCTGAGTGTTCACTAGCTAGCTTATTTTTGCTGCTATTGTGTGCAGATGTGAGCCAGTTGCCTGCTCTGCTGTGCTTTCTTCACATGATAGAACTTTCCCTTGAAACTAAGACTGAAATAAATCCTTTCCACCCATAAAGTCCTGGTTGGGTATTTTGTCCCAGCAATGAGAAGGTAACTTCTTCAGAGGGCATGGTTTTCATCTTCTCTCTGTTTGGGAGGAAGGTTAGCAGGGGAGCCTGCATCCACAAGCACCATGTGACCTTCACTTTTACATGTAAATACTAGTCAGAGGAATATTGCCAACCCACTTGTCCCAGATCAAAGCTTTGTTCTCCAGCCCACAACTTGTCAGGAACAAAACCAATGTGTTGGGCTGGAGAAATTGCTCAGTGGTTAAGGTGCTTGCCTGCAAAACCTAATGACCCAAGTTCGATTCTCTAGTACCCACATAGAGCCAGATGTGTGTGCATCTAGAGTTTGTTTGCAGAGGCTAGAGGCCCGGGTATGCCCATTCTTTGTCTCTCTGTCTCTCTCTGCTTGCAAATAAATAAATATTTTTTTAAAACTGATGTGTTCATTTTCATATGCATTCTGAATACAATTCTCAATTGATCCCCAATTTAATGTGTGGGGGGGAGAAAAGAGATTCCCTTAATGGTCATTTTCAAACCCCACATGAATTTGGGGAAGGAGGGAGAAATGGAAGATAGTAGACCAATCAGAAGAGATGCATAAAGGCTAGACAGGAAAAAAACACACAAATAGTGTAGAGGAAATAACTGAAAAGAGATAGATACAGTAACACCTGCAGTTTTGCTTTCTACCATCTCAGTTCTGTGCAGCCAACTGGCATCGTCATGACTTCTCACATAGCACCAGAGGTCAGTAGCATCTTAGCACTGTGTCACAATGTCTGTGTCATTCCTCTGTTGCATCTCCTCCTATGAGTATCACTTACATCATCACTAAAAGGATGCGTACCACACACATACTGAGAGAGAAACTACATTCATATAACTTTTGTTGCAGTATATTGTCATATCTGCTCTTTTTACTATCAGTTCGTGTGGGTAATCTCTAAATCAAACTTTATGCACAGGTGTGCGTACTATATGTAAGATTTGGTACTGTCTTTGGTTCAAGTATTCCCTGGAGGTGTTCAGAAGTATCCCTCAAATATATATGCTGAGGAGGAGGATATCTACATGCACCCCACCCACCCTAGGATCCAACCCCAAACCCCTCATTACCAGGGAAGCTGGGGCTGAAGCAAGACCTTTGACAAGTTACCTTTCTCTGCTTGCTATATCATCTCTACAAAGTGGAAAGAATGAACCAAAGTCACAGGATACTTGTGACAAATAAATGAGTTGCCCACAGAAAGTGTTTCATGTTTGTTCCTTTCAAAGGAAGACCCAAACAAAAGTTTTAACAATTACAGTTCTGTATGTAGCAATT
>PVHP010015893.1:0-36708 GCA_004024765.1 Zapus hudsonius | reverse complement strand
GAGGAGGATATACAACTGATCAGGGATGGGGAGGGGGGGAATTGGGGAATTCGGGATAACAACGCATGGTTTGCCCACTAAATAATGTAACTCATTATGGACAATAAATATATAGTAAAAAAATAGAAATAAAAAGACCAAATAACTGTTCCAAATAACTACTACCTTAAAATTAAAACCAACTTCGTTCCATAAGATATTGTTCAACTGAAGGAAAAGAGAAATTAATCAAGTAAAGAAAGGAGAAAGAATTATTACAGGATCGAATGCTTCTACTTTTTTGTTATGGCATTCTGATGTGACATGGGCAGGGTGTGCGAGAGAATAGAGAACATTTGTGAGAAAAGCCCAGACACTGCTCCATAGGAGAGTGAGAAATTTTCCCATTTTGAGACAGGATTTTATGTAGCCCAAGCTGGCCTAGACCTTGCACTGTAGCTGCAGCTGGCTTTGGACTTGGGATCTTCCTGCCTCTACCTCCTGAGTGCTGGGACGATGGCATGAAGCTACCATACCTGGCTAAATGAGTTAGGTCCAATCTTCACCAGAAAGTTAGATTTACATTCCCTGGGTGAGTTACCCCTGATCTCCACATCCCTCCATCCTCCACCCTGATCTCCACATCCCAACCAAATGCTTTGATTGGTTTGGGTTTTTATGTTGGAAACAGGAACTATGAGGAAAGTGCTCTTATTTCTGCTTCTTCTCTAAATCTTTTGTTTTTATTCTGGAAACACAATGTTTATTCTTCTATGAACAAGTGCTATTATAAATTCAAGAGAAGAAAGACTACAAAAAGAAAAAAGCAGATTCTTTGAATAAATGGTAAGAATATTAAGAGATTATATGGTAGTTTGAATGAATGTGCCCCAATAGATTCAGGAGTTTTATTAAAAACTTGTCTCCAGCCTCATGGCCGGAGGAGATGTAAATTTGGGCAGATCCTAGGATCCAGCCCAAGCTGTTATTGGGGATGGATCTAGAATTTCAGCCTGTATGCAGAGAGCATTCTGAGCTCTGCCTGGAGTTCCCTGCTGTTTGGTTGTGCTTGTGGTGCTGGTGATGGTTTTTCTCTTTCTGCTTCAACCTATGACAGGAGGACAGCTTCTTTCCCCATTAATGCAGTTCCCCTGGATCCATAAGCTTCCATCAATCCCTTTTTCCTCACATAGACTGTGCCTAGAGATTCATCCTAGCAACAAAAGCTCACTATGACA
The DNA here is from genome assembly GCA_004024765.1 of Zapus hudsonius. NCBI lineage: Eukaryota > Metazoa > Chordata > Mammalia > Rodentia > Dipodidae > Zapus > Zapus hudsonius. The sequence continues at coordinate 35,491 of PVHP010015893.1, read as the reverse complement.
GACGATAAGAGGCTAAATGCTAAAAGGAGGTTTGTTTTAAAAAATTATTGATTATTTTTATGTATGTACAAAACATATTTGATCATCTTCCTCTTGTGTCCCTCTGTCTTTTCTCCTGTAACTGTGACCTTGATAAGACTATTGATTTTATTTATATGTCAACCTTACTGGACCATGAGGTACATGGATATTTAATCAAACATTATTCTGGGGAGTTTTGTACCTTCATAAAACTAATGAGCTTCATTCAGTTACTGGAAGGGCTGAACAGAACAAAAGGTGATTCCTCCCTGCCGACCCCACCCCCCAACTTAGCCAACTGCTTAGATTTCTCTCCCTTCTGGAGAAAAGGATGAAAAGATGAATAAGACACAACCCCTGGCCTCAAGGGAGTGCTGGAGGAGGCCTCTGAACAATAAATGTAATAGATGGTTATGTTAGTATTTCTCTGGAGGACCCTAAAACAAATGAAATAAATCACAAGAATATTTTAACCAGGAAATAATGTGATCTGCTTTATATTTTGAATAGATATCATAATCGCATGTAGATTCCATTATTTCTTTCATTTAATTAAAGTGCTAGTATGTTTCTATGTATTAAAGAATGTGAGCATTTGGTGCTGATTATATCTTAGAAACTTAAGTTTCCAACCACAAAAAAAAATAAAAATAATAAACCACAATTTTTGCCCTCATGGGACCAGTCTTTCTGAGAAGTTGCAACACAGATGAGTTGAAAGGGAGACCACGTAGGAAAGTGCTGGAAATCCCAATCAAGAAATACTGGAAGCAGAAATGGCAAGCCAGTTATAAACTCAATGAGGAAACTAAGTTCTAGTACGACAAATGGCTACAGGGCAGGGATGGTTTGAGGGAGATGCCGAGAAGTTTAGGAGAAGGAGAAGCGATTTAGGAGAAATAGAGATTTTGGTTGTGGACAAGTCAGAGTTAAGATGCCTGTGAGACATGCCTATGGAGAAGTCCATAAAGCAAGGACTGTGTGAGACAGAAACTAGGTTCCAGTGTATGGATCGCCTGGTATAGCCCAGCCATTCCTCATAGTGGCTCACACGCCTTGAGTCCCAGCAATCAGGAGGCAGAGGTAGGATCGCCATGAGTTTGAAGCCAGCCCGAGACTACATAGTGAATTCCAGGTCAGCCTGGGCTAGAGAGAGACCCCCCCTTGGAAAAAAATTTGTCAACAGTGACTATCTTCAGGGGATGGGCTGGTGCCATTTTCTTACTTTAAATCTTTTTTTTCCCTATTTTTAAAGTTTCTGTTATTTTGTATTTATTTTATAATAATTTGAAATGTTTACTTTTGATTTATTCAATTTTTTTATACTTTTTTATTCCTCACTTCCACTCCTATGTGTCTAGGGACAGTGATTACCTGTTATGGTATTCACTGTGGGAGGGACCATGCCTCAGGGTATTCCTAAACTCTGTGTAGCTCTTAGAATCTTTCTGCCCCTCTTCCATGATGTTCCCTGGGTCACAGTTTGCCTGTTAGCAGTCTGATTTGCATTGATTTCTCTGGAGCCTCTGGATTTCTGTTCTGATAGGTTTTGATTGATCTCTGTGTCTGCCGCTAATGCTGTCAGGCTACTAGTGAGAGCAGTACTCCTGTGCCCGCTTCCTCTGCAATTTCTTTAGGATTCCCACAGATCTTGTGGTGGAGGACAGTCAGTTATCTGTTCTTGTCACCTTGATGGATCTTGGCTCTCCTCTGTTTTCTCTACCTTCTGTAAAATAGAACAGATTCTCCAACCAAGAGTGAGAGTAGCTTGGATTAAGGAGGGCATGCATAGTTACTTGAGAGATTTTCTGATGTGTAAGCTCACTCTTCTTATCCAGAGAGCAGTGGAGGCTTCTCTCTAGAGTCAATGAGTTTCCTGTTGATTGGAAATCTGACTTAGTTCTTAGTACCAGATATGAGTTCTCTCAGGCCCCGTGTCCAATCCAAGACAAAAGGATTGGTTGCCTGCAAAGAATATGTGCCACTATTGCACCAGTGTGCACTTCTTATGCAGCCACTTAATTTTGCAGTTTGCAGAGTCCCTTGATTATCCACACTGTTGGGTACTGTTGTCCCCAGCAGCTCCCATAATGCTTTCCAGCACTATGAGGGCTGGACAGGAGGGAACTGGTTTCCCTCTCAGTTCCAGCATGTTATCCCAATGTCCTGTGACCACAGCCTGTGGTATTTTCAGCAATAGGGTCTTACCTTTTAGCTCTGGCAGGTAATCGGGTGTTTTGGCAATGGCCTATATTGTTTTGGGGACCTCACTTCATGGGTCTCCCTGGACAATAGCTCACTGAAGTGGAAAACCCAATTCTGGGCCTGGGATTTACTGTCTGGAGCACATGGTTTTAAAGTTCATCTTTTTCCACCTTCTACATGGTGCTTCTACCCGGACTGTCCCTCTCTTCCTTTATTGGTGGTTATATCATGTAGAATGCTAGCCAGAAGGAGGTTTTACATGAAACTGATTCATGCTGTCCTAAATTTGTGAAATTCCACAAATCACTTCCCTATCCCTCCAAGACCCTCCTACCTCCTATGTCCTCTCCTTCCCTGAGCCTAAATGTTTATTTGTAAAAGACAAGCAAACATAATTTATCTTGTTATCCAAATGAGGGATCAAACAATTCATTTACAAGAACTGAACTATGTTTTTGACAAACCTAGGCTCTTCATGGGAATTATTTCATTTAATTCTGAAGACAATTCCAAGAAGTAAATATTCCTATCTTGATGGTTCATTTTCATATGAGGAAACAGATGTTATTCAGCTTGCATATGGCAAAGCTGGACACAAGCTCAGATAGAAGTGAAGTCAGAAGTAATCATCACATGCTATCTCTCATTTGGTTTTTAGATGACTGAGTAAACAAAAACATGCAGAGTAAGGACTTCTTTTAGAAAATTTAATTCTTTTATAGCACTGCTTTTTTTCATGTAGAGTTTGAAAGAAGGCATTTGTGAATCACCAAAGGCATATTTTCTCTGGAGGATATTTCTAACATGCAGACTTTTAGGGTGAAAAATTAATAATCCTTTGAAATCATAAACAAGTATGTATTTGCTGATGGATTTATTGAAACAGAGAGGTTTTCTCTGCGTAAAATATTGGTAAAGAATTCAGCCAATGCTTCAATGGAACTATCGCAGCCACTGCAAAAGCTATTCCCTTGAGTCCTTCTACTGATTGTGTGTGGACATCTGTTACTGATCTGTCTGCATGATCCTATCCTGTGAGAACATATTTAACAGCCATGTGCTCTCTCTACTGCTTCTGACCACTCTGCCCCATTTGTTTTCATATACAGACAAAGTTCTTTGATGCCAAATGCTATCAGACATTACTTAGCACTTGTTTTGTCAGGCACCATTGTAAGCACACCCTAGATAATAGTTTATCTATTCGTGAAAATGGTTTTATGGGGTGTTATCATGATAGTCACAATTAAAAGAAAAAGAAACTACTGAGGTATTGAGTAATTTTGAGATCTCAAAACTGGAAAACAGGAAAATGAGTCATAGCATTTTATTAGTGATACAATATCTATATTGCTACATACCTATGGTTAGAACTAAATTGTATATGTTTATTAAATAGTTCTTTATGTTGATCTCCACATTACCACATTCGGATGACTTGATTTCTCTATTATTCTTTGTTAACTTGACCCTATCATAAAAACTGATCAATGATACCCTTTTCTTGAAAATCTGGAAAATGTAGAGATGCTGGGAAATGGGGCTATGAGAGAATTTTTAAAAGAGCTTTGATAAGCAATTCTCAACAAATAGTTTGTTTATAACAAAGTATTTACACAATTTTAATTTTTTTCTAGATATTCATTATTGGGAATCACATATGTGTGTGCTCTAGATAGAGCTATAGTTTTAAAGGATCTTTCTTGACTACCTTTATAACAATTATACTTCATTACAGAAACAAATAACAATAAGTGAAGAATCCATGCAAAATATTTTGCCAAGATATTTGAATTTTAACAAAATAGATTTATACAAGGTTCACACTAAAAATTTCATTGACAATTCTATAAGTAATGATCTTTTTGTATTGTTTTTAAAAAGGAAATTATGGTTTAATTATGGATTTTTATTTCTTTTGAAGAAAATGGTTCTGATATCAAAGAAAATAGTTTTATTTTTATAATATTTACTTGAGAGAGAGAATAAGATAGAAAATAGACTTAGCAGTTAAAGCACTTGCTACTCAAGCCTGAGTACCTGAATTCATTCCCAGACTTCACGCAAAAAGCAGAAAGTCATGGTGGGTTACCCTAAATCCCAGTAAGCTGATGGCTGTTTTTTAAAAAAAATGAAAATAAATAAAAGTGAAAAAAGATAGAAAATGGGTGCCCCAGGACCTCCTTCCACTGCAAATAATTCTAGGTGCATATGCCATTTTGTGCAGCTGGCTTTATGTGGCTACTGGGGAATCAAACCTGGGCCAGCAGACTTTGCAAGCAAGTGCCTTTAATCACTGAGCCATTTCTCCAGCCTCAAAAATAGTTTTTTTAATGTCAAAGGTTGAACATGCTAAAAATGATTGGCTTACTGTTTCAGAAAAAAGTTCTTTCCAGGTAAAATTTAAATGCAGGTAATGACTTTAGTGAACAATTACCACAAACTGACCTTTCTGTAAGCTTTGCATGGCTCAGAAATGAACTCTGAATAGAGAGTAAGAAGGTCTAAAAGGAAACAGAGTAAGTTCAAGATAACAGTGTTGAGAACAGGTCAGGAAAGAGGGTAAGACTAAGGATTGAGGTTGTGCTTTATCTGCTATAAAGAAACTTCGCTTAAATTAATCCAGGGACATTTTCAGCATGAGTAGAAGGCTTTGCTTTCATTAATTAGATAACTCATAACTTCAATTTTCACTCTGCTTTGCCCCTAGTATTTTTGAGAACGACTCAGATAAAAAGCCCATGTAAAGAAAGATAATGTTCATGCATTTAAATGATCATATTTTTAATGTTAGTACTAAGTAAATGTCCAATTTTTACTACCTTTTCATTCAATTGTGAAATGCAGGCTTTGCATTTCTGCTGCATTTTAAAATGGGAGCTATTTCTCATGTCCTCTCTGTGTGAGAAAACAGATGTGAAGAGAGGTCCAATATGGAAATACCTCTGAGAGGTAATATCAGCAAAAGAAAAACATGACACAAAACACAGTCGCAGCACTTATCCCATCTCATGATTGAGAAATGCTACATGCTTCTGAACATATCATGCACATCACAGGACCACACGATGTTGCTTTTAATACTGTGACAACATCTGAAAGAAAAATGTAGAGATATTGCATTCCATCTTGTCTCATAGATGGCTGAAAAGAAAGTTACATGATCGAAGACATATCGTGTTCCTGGTGTAACCATGTGAATACAAGATACAAAAGATACACAGCAGGCTCCGGTGATGATCAGATACTAAGCTGACAGCTGCAGGTCCTGGAACTGACTGTTGATTTCACCGGCCCTGAGGTAAAAGTGCTCTTAACACCCAGTTCTGGAGATTTGATTAAGTATGAAACTAGATTCAACACTTATGCTCTTCTAAATGTGGAGTTTGCCAAATACCTTGGTAATAGCAATTTGAAATTCACCTTTTAAAACATGGTAGTGAATGCCTTTGAAATTATCTTACACATTGGAAGGATATCTTGTACTAGTTATATTAAAACTAAGAATTATTTCAAATATCCTATTAACTATTATCCATAAAGTAATAAAACAGTTCTTACTAGGTATTTCTGTAGATTAAATGAAATTGTCTGGGATGAGATCCAATATAATAAATCAACAATGGCTACCTGCTTTTAACAAAAAAGGACGATTCAATTTTTAGCATGGTTAGGAATGTTATCTCAGCTTATGAGTTTTCCTCAGTAACACATTTATAATACTATGGGTGGCTTTTCTTCTGCTACTTTCATAGAAAACATATTTGGGAATTGTACCATATGGATATAAGGTAGAGCGATGATTTCTATCCCATCTTCCTATTCTTTGATCACAGAGAATCACCTAGGGATCACTTTGAGGTAATTATCAGGTAGCTGTTTGCTTGAGTACATATTGACCTGAGATTTGATAATACATCAGTAAAAGAAAAAAAAAGTCTTAAAAACAAAAATCAGATGATGAAAAATCATGCTTCCAAATTTTTGTTTTTCCTTAGACTTCAAAGGACTCCTATATGGAATAAGCTTTGTGGAATTCAAAAGGAATTGAAGGATTTGGCCAAGAGAACAGAGGGACAGGATCAAAGGCAAGGTTGTGAGGAAGCCTGCAGAAGCCCAGTGCTCGCAGAAGATTGCCTGTGCACTTTGAACAAAAGCAAACTCACCAGACCTGTCTACTGAGTGAAGAAGTCAGCTAATGACTCATCTTAATTGTCCTAATGGCACAGCTTAACTAACTTAGTTAAGCATGAAGACATTTTCATCTAAAGCCAAGGTAAAGTGATGAATTGTTTTAAATATCCATTTCTTTTTATCATTAATTTTGAGTGCCGAATCAATAATTCAAGGATGGTTAAAGAAAAAAAATCAATGTATTACTCATTTATATTTTAAGTAAATCTCTACATATAAATGTGTACTCAACATTAAGTGTAGTTTACTGTGCTTATTTACTCTAATGTGTTATTATTCCAGAAATCTAACTGATCTTCAAAATATTTTTAAATTCTAATAGTGAAATTTTTTACTCCTCAAGTTCTAATCTTCTCTGAGTTCTGCTCCTTCTTTCTATGACCACTACCATCACCTTATAACAGTAATAGAATAGCTCCCAGGTTTTGCAGCCTCCAGGTAGAAGGTCCAACTTTTTTGTCTTTAATAAACCATAATACCCCAGGAGGAAAAGCCCTGTAACATTTTTGGGACCCCTGAAAAAAAAATTGTCCATAGTGGGCCAAGTTGGCAGGTGCCAAGTCTTGTTTGGTAGCAAGGACCACAGAGAAGGAATTTCTCTGATGCAAGCTCTGGAGACAGCTTTGGTCTGATGGGAGAAGGTGATATTCATGGAAACGTGAGCAAGGGCTTCCAAGCTGACCTAGGCAGGGTGAAGAGAAACCTGTGCCCTCACCATCCAGGAGAAACCCGATTACAACAAACCCAACCTGGTCCAGGGTGAACTCTGAGTGTCAGAACTCTGCCCTTTCCTTTGTTTTCTCTATGCTTGTGACCTGCACAATTGGAGCCTGGCAGGACATCTTGTGATTGGTTCCATTAAAACAGAAGCACTTAAAAAACACACAGGACACAGGGTCTGAAATAGTCATTAAAGAATCAAAGCAAAAAGTAGCAGAAAGAATAAGCAAAAATAAATTTTGGTGTTTCCAAAAAGAAGACTAAAATAGGCAGAGCTGACAAGATTACTAAAGAAAAAGCATCCAGTCCTACAACCTTCACAATAGATCATCCAGGCAAAATGTGCCCACTGGTGCAATAGTGGTAGATGAGTGATGGAGGTAACCAACTGGTCCCTAATCGGATTTGATGCTACATGAGGAAGAATGCTATGGCTCGGAAGGGCAGAGGCCCTAGAGCAGAGCTTCTACTGTTCTCTGGCTACATGGATACTTTAAGACCACCAAATTGCCTTCTAAATGTAGATGTCTGTTCCCATTGATGAATGCTGTTCGTATTTTTAGCTAGAGAATCTAATTTTTGCAGATGGCGATGACTACCAGGAAGACAGAGGACTCAACAAGGTGAGGAGAAGAGACACTCTGGCCAGAGCTCAGGAAACATGGTGTAGGAGATGGCAGAAAGAATGCTTGTGCTGCTCTCACTGAGAGCCAGAGAAGCTGCTCCATGGAGATGGTAGACACTGAGAATAAAAGACTGCTGACAGCTCAGAGCTGAATGTGACATTTCTATCATGCCCCTCCCCCAAAGTGCAAGGAACACTGCAGAAGAGGGGGAGGAAGAATGTAAGAGCCACAGGGTGAAAAGTGCTTTGGAGCACCATTCTGCAGACATGAACTGACGGGCACACTCGTGACTTCACAGTGGATGCTGCTGCTTCCACATGACCTGCACAGTACAAGCCCAGCAGCCTTTCCACATAAAGACAAAAACAAAAGGAAGACATCCAAAGAAAGGAAGAACGCCTTGGAAAGAGGAGGGTAGGGAGAGAGGACAAAAGAGAGTCATGGAAGAGGAATAGGATCAACTTAAGAGAAGTAACATTCTCAAAAAAGAAAAAGAAACAGTATACATACATCAAATATAAATTTGAGGATGTAGAAAAAAACAGTAAAACTTCCTTCATAAGATCATAATATAAATGTCATCCAATAAGATTCAATGAAAGGAAATGTTAGCAAGTCAAATATAAAATTAGTAAACCTGACTCAAGAAATAGAAACGCTGGCTATCCATATGTCTTTTCAGAAATTAAATCACTAAGCAAATATATACTCATTATATAAGCTCGATGCCCACAAAGTTTTATTCATTTCACCAGATCTACAAGGAAATGAAATGAATTTAGCCCTTGCCTTGTACAATTGACTCAGATTGCTTTTTAAAAAGAGAACAAGCTACCCAAAACTTCATTTTATAGTGCTTTTCTGACATTGGAATCAAAATCAGACGTGGATTGTATGAGGTGAGAATATTATGAACAGAGATTCAAGAGCCCTGAACAATGCATTAGCAAACTCTATGAAGTGACCTATAAATAAAATAATATCATGACTATTTACACTTCATTCAAAGAATGCAAAAGAGTATTCATAAGAAAATGTATTGGAATAATGTGTTACATTAAATTTTTAAGGAAAAACTAATTTGATCATCAAAGTTTATATGTAAAAAAGAACTCAATAAACTTTAATGACCATTGATACAAAAAAGACAGCAAACCAAAAATAATAGAGAATACCACGTTCTACTAAAATTTATAGCAAACATGATGCATAATAGCAAGCAGCATAAACATTGTGTTTAATATGAGTCATAGCACAACTTTATCACTACTCACAAAAAAATTTTTTAAATAAGAACAGCACAGAGTGAAGAGAAACTGTCACTGGTGCATATCCTGCCACCTGGGAGGGGGAAGGGCACTCCAGCATGTGCTCACCTATGATTTGACAGTTCTCTCCTCCTCCCAAACCCTCAGGAGGATGCCAGGGTGGGCACACAGCTCATGTCAGATCACTGATCGTCACCAAGCAAACAGGCGGGCAGCTCTTCCCCCTCTGGAGGTCAGCACCTAGGGCATGGGAGAGGGGCCAGGAAGACGCAGGGGGTCGAGGTGCCTGGCACCATTTTCATCTGGGAATAGAGGTTGGAGGGGGTATAAGACGATGAGGAAGTCTTCACCCCAATGGACTGCGACCACTAAGAGGTTACCTTGGTAGTGAGAGCAAGGCACTCAGGAGACGGAGGATGGCCCCGGGTGTGGAGCTTAGGCAGCTGTGGTGCTGGGCCAGCCACACAGAGCACTGTGGAGGTGAGGGGAAGGGACCTTGGGCTTAAGAGCAGCCCCTCTGAACCCCACTATGATGAGGAGCAGGGCACGTCTGAGTCCAGGCCCAGTGGTGGCCTCCTTGGCTGAGATCTCTTCAAGGCAACAGTGCCTCAGCCTGGCTCGGAGTTTAAGAGCCACCCAGTCACCGCGCATCTTCTCCTTAGAAGAAGAATCTCTAAGAACACATTCGATGGAAGGTCCATGGGGGGGGTACTGCTCAGAGTCCTTCCACTCCAGGCCCAGTGCTTGGGTTGCAAGCCAGAAAGTCCTGATCCAGCCTCTGATCTTGCTCTGACTCCATCAAATCTTCTTAGAACTTCTTTCACCGCCTGGAAAAAAAGGGAGCTAGGCCCATGAGTTCTCCCGGTTTGTAGTTGGGTGGCCAACATGCACTCAGAGACATGATCTCTCTCTAAACACTTTGTGGCAACAGCTGCAATGTTAGGACACTCTCAAACATCCTGTCCTTGGGTCTGGGGAGATGGATCAGAGGCTAGAAGCACTTGATAGCGAAGCCTGCTGGCTTGGGCTCAATTCCAAAACACCTACATGAAGCTGATGCAAGGTGATAGATACATGCATCTGTCAAGCCAAGGCACCTATGACAATGGGGGTGGAGCCAAGAGAATCCAAAATGCAGCTAGTCTGAAGTTTATTTGCAGTCTGGCAGTTTGCAGTGGCAAGAGACTCTGTCTCAAAGAAAGTGGAGCACAGACATGCTGATGTTGTCGGTCCTCTGACCTCCGTAAGGTATGCTGTGCCACACACACACACACACACACACACACACACACACACACACACACACACAAAATTTTTAAAATTATAAACTCTGGCACATTCATCACATAATTCCAAATGTATCTTGTTGGGGAAAGCTAATATTGCAAAGTCACCTAAGTTTAAAAAATAGCATGGAGGTGAGGGGTCACAAATTCTCAACTAGAATCTGTGGCAACATAAAGTTTCTATGTATTTCTTCCCTTATAGAGCCATTTAAATGAGTGCAGGAGTTTATTAGCAATTTTTGTAAAAGCCTTTCACTGGAGTTATGAAGATTTATAAGCAATATGTGGGTCACTAGGCTTTTAGTCTCTCAGGCTTTACTCACTGGAGATCAACTTCATAAAGGGCAAGAACTTACCTGTCCTAAAATAATTCTTCCAAGAGCTTGCCAAGGCACTGCCCTCCACATTTCCCTGGTTCCAAATTAGTTTTCCATACTGAGTTCATGACTGAGAAGTCTGAGCTTGAGCAACAGGAGTGCATCTTCAGTAAGGTAAATTAGCACACACAGCGATGCATAAATTATTCTTATGCTATGGGAGGTGAACATGGCGGCTGAACAGGAACAAGGGTCCCTAGGACACATCAGGCAGTCACCTAGTAAAAGTGGAACAGAACTAGAGAAGAAAAATCAGGACACAGTGGAGAGTTTGATTCTAAGTATTTGGCAAGTCAGGTTGAATGGAAATAAAAACAGTGTAAGTCACCTTGGCTCAAAGTTAAACTCTTGCCAAGGGTTGTAAGTACTTTTCATCATTCTGAAAGCCATTTTGCTAATTTTTTTTCCATTTTGCCTCACTACTTCTGAAAAGTAGTGCTGATTCATCAAGATACTTCCATCCCTGGACTCCTTTGGATTCTTTCTCCTAAATGAACAAGCTAACACCACACAAAAGGAACTAAAATCTAAAAATAATCACTGCATAGAAAATAGAACAAGCTTGCTGAAATCCACACTAACTGGCATGGCTGTCTCCTACCTACTAATGCTCTGAGCATAATCACCAGCTCCACCTGACCCAGCTTCTGTGATTGTGTAGAAAAGCAATTACACCAAAATCATCCCAGAATTTACAGTGCATGGAAAAGCAGGATGAAAACACCATGATTCCCCCTCCCCAAAAAGGAGAAATAAATTATTAGATAAACAGAAAGGTAGATAGATGTGTGTATGTTGTATGTGGGTACTCACATTTATTAAAGTACTGGGCCAAAACCTTCTGGGTTCAAGACCATCAGTAACTGAGAGAATAGTTAAGACTGAATGTTGTGCAAGTGAAGGCCAAGTTGATTTATGATGGATTGCTGTTGGTAGGGTGTAAAGGCCATCTGGAATCCATGGGGACAATTAAACTTGAGTACATATACTCAACATATTACTCTCATGAACTCTGAGGGTAAAGTTTGATGTATTCAAACATAGTCCTTTACACTGAATTGTCTCACCGAAAATGAACCACTGAAGTCAAGTCATTTTAAGTGGTCTAGCCAATGATTTTCATGGATCATCTTTAACTTAAATATTAAACTGCATTTGTATGCTTCATTTAATAGTTAACTTTAGATCATGTAAATATCATTCATCGTGTGAATGTCACCCTGATTTCTTTAAAATTTGGCATCTTAATTTCAATCCATTTTATGTATAAATTCTGTTCAAAAGTAAAAGAAAGAAATATACATTTTTTCCTTTTGAAAAGATTCTAGGAAAAGACAAACAAGGAATTAAGGACATAATGGTGAAAAGGGAGCTAGTGATGGGGGAGGGAAAGTGCACGTGTAAAGCCAGGTGCACAAAGTGCTGCATGTGTCTGAAGAGCCTTTGCAGTGGCAGGAAGCCTTGGAGTACCATAGGCCCTCTCTCCCTCTCTCTCTAATAAATGTAATTAAAATTTAAAAACTTTAAACAACTCACATGTTCAGAATTTAATCAATGACTCTCGTATATTTACAGCCATATTAGAAATATTACTTGGTAGCAGAAAAGAATATATTAATACATACTACAATGTGGATCAAAAGCAATAATAGCATGCTAAAGAAAAGAAATCACAAGTGACTATATGTTATCATGTAAGTCCATTTATATGAAATGTCCAGAAATTGCAAGCACATAAACACAGAAAATGGGTTAGTGGGTATCTAGGATTGGGCAGCTGGGGAGAGTACGGGTGGGAATTAACTAATGACTATATGCATTCTTGGTGAGATGATGAAACTGTCCTAAAATTTAAGAGTAGGGATGGTTGTACAACTCTGTAAAATGCTAAAATCTATTGGATAGTTTGTCTTACATTGTGAACCATGCATATCTAAATTACATCTCCATAAATTCTTGGTATTTCCTCTGCCTCCTGAGTGCTGGGATTAAAGGTGTGAGTCTGGCTACATTTTCTTTTGAGACAAGAGCTCACTAACATGCCCACCTGGCCTTGAACTGGCTCTGAAGCCCAAGCCATCCTTGAAACCTTGAACTGACAATCCTCCTGCTTCAGCCTCCTGAGTAGCTGGGATTACAGACCTGCTCCATAAGATCAAGCTGCTTTGGTTTTCTCAAAAAAGGCACATGCTGTGGTTTGGTTATGAAATAGCTTCCAAAAGGCTCACTTACTGATGGATTGGTCCCCAAGTGGTGATGCTGTTGACAGGTGACTGGATCTTGAGGATGCTAACTTTGTCAATCCATGGATGAGTTCATATTTGAATGAGCTCTTAGGAGGTGGAGCCTAAGAAGTAAGTCACTGAAAATCAGTCTCTCTCTTTCCTCTCTCCCACCTATCCTTTCCATGGTGTTCTGCCTCAATAAAACAGCAACAATAATAATAATATAAACAGTGATGAGGTCAAAGGGCCATGAGCCCAAATAAACCTACCCCCTTTAAACTGTTTCTCTCAGGTACTAGTCCCAGTGATAAAACCCAGCTTAGAGGAAATACCATATTAATGATGTTGTTTATCTTCTTTACATACCCCATTGCTTCCATTCTTATATCATTTAGTTGTGAGCTGTGAGGAGAGGTAACTTAAAATGCTCTCATTCCATCTTTTTTTGCACCTACTGACACAGCACATGAGACCTGATTTATTATGCCATCCCTCATTCCTCACACACAATAGGAACTTGTTACAAGAGTGTCAGGAAAATTAATAATGGAGCCATCTCAATACCAATCCATGAAAAAGCAGTTAACATTTATTCACAAAAGGACTAGCATCCTGAAACATTACCACTGTTAGCCATTATCATTATTAATCCAAGAAAGCCTTATTTACTGCTTGCTTGCAAATTTTAAGTGAATAGATGATAATATTTTAAAATAGTTTCCTCTAGCAATTTGTTGAAATATATAAACCTGCACCTGGGGCTGGTGGGACTATGTAAATGTGTTTACATATAATTCTCTGTATATAAGCACTTCCATATGGCATCTCAAATCTTCCCATGAGTTCCTTTGGTTCTAGGAAAAAGCATATTATCATCTACTCAAACCACATCTCTGTATACTAACAATTCCCAGCCTCAAGTACAAAATCTTGAGGTTCTTGTTAAGGGTCAGGCTTGGTGTCACAGGACTGTAATGTCAGCACTGAGGAAGTGTAGGCAGGAGGATGAAGACTTCAAAGCCATCCTCAGCTACATAGTATGTTTGAGACCACACTGGGCTACCTAAGACCCTGAATCGAAAAAAAAGAAAAGAAAAAAAAAAAACGAAGGAAGATTTTGTCAAAAGTCTATTTTTTTAATTTCTCTATATAGTGTGTCTCCACCATCAATTATGTCTACACAAAAGATGGGGTGGTGAGAATCTAGCAAGGGAAATAACAGCTCTTCCCTAACAAATATGCGATGGAGGTTTTTGTCAGGAGACAGTGAGAAAACCATATGTGGAAATAAATATTCAGGAGAAGAAACTGTAACTGAGATCACCCTGTTTTCACTTTTACAGGTGGTATGTTGTCATAAAACAACTAGTTGTGAGTAGTCGTGTAAACACTAATCTCTTCTGTTTAGATTGACTTGTGTTACTTTCCAGTTAGGTGAGTCATCTTCCCCTCTGGGCTCACATCTATGTCATAACTGCATTGTTTGCTCTGCAAAAACAAAGTTCAGTGAGTGGAGGCACTTGTACATCCAGCATGAGCTTGTAAGGCTCTAAGTTAATGAAGTGCCAATCAAGACAAATACCTAAAATATTGCCAGTTCTCTATGAAACATGTACTGGTTGAAGAGGATTATACTAGCAGAAGAGAAGATGCCAGGTGAGAGCCATCCATCTCGTGAAACAATTGCTGCCAGACGAATAATATGACGAAGAAAAGGTATTCAAAGTTCAAGTTAGAATACAATTTGCAAGCCTTGGAGAGAGCATAAATTAATATTTTCAATGCTGCCTTGCCACATTCATGAGTCTTTTGCTAATGGAGAGCAAAAAGTCTTTTTTTCTTGAGCCAATAAGAGCATCTTCATTTAAAATATAGAAATAAATTTCCGTCTGGATATTGGGCTTTGCAGTTTGAACCAAATAAGAACCTCACCTCCTGGATAACCTTAACCTCGATCAAAACCACCCTTTAGGCTCCCAGCTGTTCATATAATTTCTTCTTGTAATCTCTGATGTTGTTCCAACAAGTCTCTCCAAAACCAAATCAAAAAGAACAGATAGAACAGGAGAAAAGGATTCACAGAATTAGCAAATGTTGTCTTCATAGTGTTTGTATAGTTTCCAATAGTCCGAAGTGGGACTTTTCTGAGACACAGTGTAAGGATAACCCCAGACTTCAGAGAGATTGAGGAGGAATTCATGGTAGGTAGGGGCACAACTGTAAAGGAAAATCCAAATACACTTCCATAAGTTTCTTTTACTTTCTCCATGACAATACACATCACGCAACTGAATTCCTCATCTTTCTCTTAAGGGTTTGGATTCTGTTTTCCAAGTAATATTGATTAAACCTTCAGCAAGGATGTAGAAAAGGCTTAAACAATAATGCTGTTATTCAGACACACTTCAAGTAAGGACCTGTCCTACAGAGCACAGCTGGAAGGCTTAGAAGCCTGATATACTAACCTTGTGAACTTGCATCAGGTTCTTCTCCAATTCCACACTGTTGACATGGTGCATAAACCAGGACTCCAACAGGAAACAGATGGCATGCTCAAATTAGGACTGTATGACGAGGGCTTATTTACAAAAGACTGTTTATAGAAAGATCTGGGTGTAGGAAAATTACAATGCAATAATGCTGAGCTGAGGATGCATTATCACCCTACGTCCAAAGGACCATAGAGAAGGAGTGGCCATTGGAATAGAAAGGGAGAGTCATAGAGAAAAGTCTAAAAGGATAAATGACCTTCCAAGGACAGCTCAGAGGGACTATGGCACCTGGCCGAGAGGTCAACTTCTTGCCTTCCCCTATTTGCCATCTCAACAGGAAGCACCCTGGCACAGAGACTTCAATGGCCTCTGTCAACATGCCACCTTGAAAAGCTTCCTTCAGATATGAAGGAAAATATATTTTTCATGGTCACCTGCAGCTATTCCCCAATAACCAACTCTAACACCAAAAGCCTGAGGGCAGGAAGCACGGGAGCCAGTAAAGTTTATAAATGAGTCTGCTTCTTAGGACAAAGACCAAGCTGGATAGACAGAAGTTCACCAATGAAATGCTGAACTCACAATCAAATGTCTTTGCCCATACTTATTCCTTGACACACAAATATGGGGCTGGGGAGATGGTTCAGTGGTTAAAGGTGCTTGCTTGCAAAGCCTGCAGACCTGAGTTCAATTCCCAGAACCCACGTAAAGCCAGATACAAAGTGATACATGTACCTGCGGTTTCAGCATGCCTATAACAATGGAAGACAGAGCCAGGAGAATCCGAAAGTGGGGAGAGGTGGCTGATCTGACATTCATCTCGAGTCTGGTAGTTCAAGAGATCCTGTCTCAAAGAAGGTGGAGCACAGACAGCCCAAGGTTGTTCTCTGCATGCACACACACACATGTAAATAAATTATTTATTTTAAACAATACAAAAATGGGGGCTGGAGAGATGGCTCAGTGGTTAAGACATTTTTTGCCTGCAAAACTTAATGACCAGAGTTTGATTCCCCAGAACCCATGTAAAGCCAGATGTACAAAAGGGGCACATGCATCTGGGGTTCTGACTCTCTCTCTCTCTCTCTCTCTCTCTCTCTCTCTCTCTCTCTCTCTCTCTCTCTTTCTCTCTCTCCTTGCAAATAAACATAAAAATATTTTTAAAGTAAAAAATGTATTCACATATGTATCTTGAAAAACCTTCATAAAGGAATTTTCTCTGGAAATCTGAACTTCATTGATGTCTTGGATGCTCAAAATGTCTACTCTGGTATTTTTTACTGATTCAGGCCCGTTCCCTTTGAATACTCAAACCTTTACATACCTGATTTAATTGACCTTTCTCAATGATCCTAGGAGTTTTAAGTCTTTATCCAGGTTTTAAAGATGACTAAATCTCAAATGGTTCAAATCTATTGTCCAAGACCATACAGAAAATAAGAAGTTAATCTGTGATCCCAGGACAGTTTGGTTTTCTGGAGCCTTGGCCTTGCACTTGATTACTGTTAACCCACGATTAATAGTTTCCTGGCAGAAGGTAGGGCAGTTAAGAATTGACTAAAGATATCAGAGAGAAAGATAAGTCGGTCATGGTCTAACTCTGCTGGTAGAATTTTAAAGGAAGAATCATGGAGGAGAAAGAGGTAATTAGGACAGGGTGAATGTCTAGGAAGCAAAGGAAATAAAAGAGAGGCAAAAAGTAATCTTTGCATTCTTCCCACGCCTCCTTGCCTGATCAGGTTAAGCCAGCTCAGCCATTTTTGCATGTTTATGGACTTTGAACCACACGTTTACACCCTCCAGGGTATCCGCAATGATACAATGCCTCACCCCAGTCATTTCACCTGCGGTCCATCTTGCCTTGCTCCTGCCTGCTGAGAGGCAGCCCTGTGCAATGGGCAATCTGCCACTAGGCTCAGGAATGATTACCCTGAGAGCCCGTGGTGACTGTTCATCTGCACCTGCCTTTGTACACGTGTGCTATGTAGTCCAGGTAATCACACTGACTCAGAGTTCACATCTTGATAGCAAGAATGAGTCAGAGGCTGGAGGCAGACAAAGGGGTGTTACAGACAATCGTGAAAGGAATCAGATCCTGAGGATCAGTCTCCATAAGGAGCAAGCAACATGGAACCCAAATATGAGTGAGTCCTGGTTCTGAGAAGTCTGCAGTTAACCAGCCACACCCCACCAAAAAAAAAAAAAAATCCACACACCAGCCATTTTTCCCCAGTGGCAAAAATGTCCAACCGGAAATGACTAGTGAGAAAGAGTATAAAGCTATGCCCTTCACTTCCTTTTTTCAAAATGGACTCAATGTCCCGGTATAGGCATTGAATGCTTTCCTTTTTAGAACAGAACTAGAAATCCCTAAAAACAGAACACAAAGAAATAACTTTCAGGGTTGGGCAGGCACTCCCTGAGCCAGTGGGGAATCATCAGCAGTTCTTTTATTTTTGACTCAAATTCCTCAGCTGTCTCAAGGCCAAACATTCTCCTAGCTTCTTCAGTTTCCACACTGGAGTCTACAGAGCTTATGTGTGAATACTGTTTACCCAGCTAACTTTCCTGCCCCAGCTATGAAACCATTTCAGACAGTTAATTGGATAAAAAGCTTAAAATACAGTGATTTTTATTCATTTCAACTAAAAAGTAGCCAATTGAACTTTGGATATATGCAGAAACTCATTTGAACTATTTACATTTTCTTTGCCATTCATGGAGTGACTTAATTCAGATCTAACAATTAAAAAACACTTTGAGGGCTAAAGAGATGGCTCAGTGATTAAAGGCGCTTGCTTGCAAAGCCTGGTGGCCCAGGTTCAATTCCCCAGTACCCATATAAAGCCAGATGCACAAAGTGGTGCATGTATCTGGAGTTCATTTGCAGTGGCAGGAGGCCCTGGTGTGTCCAAACTCATTCTCTCTATTTGCCTCTTTTCTTTGTCTGTCTCTTTCTCGCTCTCTCACTCAAATGAATAAAAATGTTTGTAAAAACAATTCTTTGATCATGGAGCATTTTTAATAAAGTATCTAGAGTGGCTAGACCTCTTTGAATTATTAAATGAGCCTGGTGTGGTAGCACATGCCTGCAATCTCAGAACTCAGGAAGTAGAGAGAGAAGAACCAGGTGTTAAGGCCAGCCTCAGCTGTATAGAAAGTTTTAGGCCAATTAGGGCTGCATAAGACATTGTGTTCAAAAATAAATAAACCAAAAATCTAAATTATGAAATAATGCAGAAAGTAACGATTTAATAAATTGCCTGAGAAAAAATATATCTCCCAAAAAATCATATGCAATCATAATATGCAATCTTGGGCAATATTTATCTTGTTATTAATAGGTAGACATGAAGAACAGGTGTCTCTATAGAGGAAACCTCAGTCAGGAACACAGAATTGAGCTGTGTCTCTATCACAAATTACCTGGAAGATTCTGGTGCTATCACTAAAATTCCATGCCTCCTTTTCCTTCTGTGGAAAATCAAAAGATTGGAGGAATAACCAACTTTAAATCATGAGCCTTCAGCACTCTGAAGAGGCCAGTGAACAACTATTGCTGGAGGTGGTAACTGAACCTTTATTCACATCATCACCATCACCCCCACCAATGCAGGACCATGATTTGAGAGTTTGTGAGACTGGTTGAAGACCTCTTCCAAACTCTTGAGAATTATTGACTGAATTCTGTGTCTGAATTTTAACTTTTTTATTTCCTTTGACATATGAGTGTATCTCTTTGTATAACAAATATCATTTCCTCAGATATGTTAGATATATCTTTTAAAGTAGTGTGCCCAAGAAGATAGATTAGAATGGAGATAGATAGATAGATAGATAGATAGATAGATAGATAGATAGATGATAGATAGATAGATAGATAGATAGATGATAGATAGATAGATAGATGATAGATAGATAGAGATAGATAGATAGATAGATAGATAGATAGATAGATAGATGTGTCCTTTATTCTCAGAAAATGGGCAAACTCCTTACCCTTATCTTAGTGCTTCACTACTTATATTTGAACAATTTACAGTGTCCTAAGTGTACCTTAGGAACTAACTGGTGCCTGGCAGGATGGTCCTTCAAAATATGAAAACAAGCATGTAATTATCACTCCATCCATTCTTTATTTGTCTCAAAGGAAAGATGTCTGGGGCTGGGGAGATGGCTCAGTGGGTGAAACTATTTGCTGTACAAGCATGACAACTGCACTTCAGATCCCCAGAGCCCACGTCAAGCCAGAGGCAGTAGTATAAGTGGCTGAAATCCCAGCAAAGCTTGCAGGCCAGCGAGTCTGACACACAGAGCAGTGCACAAGAGGCCCTGCCTCAGATGAAGGGGAAGGCAAACCCAAGGTTATCCTCTCACCCACAGGTTCGCCCTGCACTCACATCCATGAACACACACACACACACACACACACACACACACATCATACACACGTACACACACACAAAGATTTAAATAAGAACTATATCGAGCCAGGTGTGGTGGCACACACCTTTAATCCCAGCACTCAGGAGGCAGAAGTAGGAGGATCACCATGAGTTCAAGGCCACCCTGAGACTACAGAGTGAATTCCAGGTCAGCCTGGACTAGAGTGAGACCTTACCTAGAAAAAAAATAGAATTATATCTACATCTAGACAACCAGATCCTATTAATGATCACAAAAAAATTAGATCTGTTATTAGAAATGAAGCAAGAATTGGGGGAGAAAATGGGGTTTCTGGCTCATCCATCTGAGTTTGGAACAAAACTGGAGGCCACTCACTCAGTGAAAGCTGGTTTAAATATAACAAGACACATGTGCACAGGAGAAGGGATTGGAGAGAGATAAAGAACAGAAGACTAAGTCCCTGAGGAAGAGCCCACAGAAAGCCTGGATACAGTGTCAGCCCAAGAGAAACTGCTTCGATCAGACTGGCTCAAAGCCTCGATGCTTCCTTACATTTCTGGAAACTGTTCAGACATAAGTAGTGAAATACTGATATATAAGGATGATTATAGAAATCTAGCCAGAGGAGTGTGTGTGTGTGTGTGTGTGTGTGTGTGTGTGTGTGTGTGTGTGTGTGTTACATCCAGGATGGAAGGAGGAAGAGAGCCTTTTCCCTAGTACATGAGTCTGGATTAAAATTCAAAACATGCTTTTGTTGTTCCCTCAAAGCACTATGATTCCAGTTACTCTACCATTTTAATCTTTGGACATAATGACTCTCATCATTTCATGATATGTGTTTGGATAATAGGAGATGTCCTTGTGTCACAAAAAAGAAAATGAAATTTTTAAATCTTATAATATCTTTGTCCAATTGTAATTCTATCATCCTTTGACATATACTATTTTAATAAGATGAATACTTTTATATTGTTTGAACTTTTTCTTGTCCCCTTAAATATTTCACTAAATATTTAGCAATATATGGCTGATAATATAATTTCAGCTTTTCATAAAGCATGAATTAAAGTCTATTTCCTTAAAAATATTCTTTTAAAATAAGAAAACATTGGTTCTAGTCAAAGTACAATTGGCACTTACATTTAAACAAATACATGAGTTTCTACCCCTTCTTGAAAATCATTTTGAATTAAATTTTGCCTGTAAGCCTACAAGTCTTTCTTTGTGGTCTCTAATCAGTCCTGTAAGTAAAAACTAGGTCACTTTGCCATATTTCTCAACTGGCACATATACAAAAGGTTAGTCATGACTTTTGCAAATTAAAACAAGCAATGGTTGGCTTTGGCAATGCATACAATTTGCCTAAAAGGAAATGTCCTTATTCTCACTGTCCTTAACAACAGTCTTTGGAAAAAAGCCATAAAACACTTTGACGTAAAAGAGGTAACAGGAAATTGGCCAGCAACCCAGTGAGTGATCTATGTAATGGATAGATTTTATGGTTTTGTTTCTTCATATTTTCTTAGCCAATGGAGTGAAAACAAGCTGGATTTTTTGTTTAATTTATTATATTTGTGACAACTTCATATATCGATATAAAGCATCTTCATCGAAGTCACCCACCATTACCCTCTCTTATCTCCCTCCCTTCTTCCCAACGACTCCCCTTTCTACTTCATGTCTTTGTGTATGTGAGTGCCTCACTGAATTAATTAGGGCTGCTCATGTGAGGATGAAGAGGGGATTATTTACTGGAGAGTGTGCAATTTAGCAGTATCTATACCGCTAAAGAGCATTGCTCCCTCTCTCCCTGTAGCCATGAACTGTCGGTAGCTCCTTGGGGAGGGTGAGGGTTCCTGAGCCTGTCCTTCACCCATGGGGCAGTGTGCAGAAAATCACAGCAGCTATGAGTTCATAAGGGCAATGGCCATGGCTATGAAGACAGTGCTTCATAGTACTCCTCTCTCTCCTCCAGCTCTTATGTTCTTTTTATCCCCTCTTCTGAGATGTTCTCCAGGATTTGGAGGAGGTGATCTAGATGTTCCATTTGGGACTGAGCACACAATAGTCTTACTCTCAGCGCATTGACCAAATGTGCCTCTCTGCTTGAGACTGAAAGCAGCACTAATCAATGGGTACAAACGTAATATTTGAAAAGCAATATGACATCATCATAACATGATGTAAGGTAATATAATATAAAATAACATAACTAACTAGTAGTAGGTTTTGCCTAGGACCTGTGACCTCCCCAGCCATGACCTTGTGACAAGATTTCCAATAGCACATATGAATTTCCTCCTATGGAATGGGCCTCAAATTCAATCAGAGAGCAATTAGTGCTCCCATACAGTCATGTCATTATTGTCCCATTTGCATATCTTGCCTGTCAGGTCCACTATGTAGAATCCAGGGTCCACAGCTAAGTAAGACTGCTAATGACTTTCCTTCCCCTGTAGCCTTCATGGCAACCTCTGGCTCTAGGAAAGCTAGCCAGCAGGGGAAGCTTCCAGTCAAGCTCTAGCTTAATTTCTCTATGGCCTGTAAACAGAGCATGTGGTGTCTTTAGCAATGAAGACTTGCCATCTAGTTTTGTTCAGCAACCAAGAGCAATAACAATGACCTATATTGTTTCAGGGGCCTCTGGTCTCTCTGACTAATAACTCATGCAGAGGTATATCATCCCCTGGCACTGGGGATGGAAACTGGATTTTTATCTCTAAAACCACAGAAATGCGCTTTTTTTCTAGTTATTTCCTTCATGCAACTGTAGCAGAAGAGACAGATGTTTGTGTTCTGTCTGTTAGTTTTGGCAGTGATCGGGGCTAAAGACAGGGTTAAACGCAAGCTAGGCAGAAGCCCCACCACTGTCACATCCCTGAGCTCATAAAGATAGTAGATACCTTAGAACCCAAAAGCCACATGCAAAGACAGCCCATCCCTATGATTTCACAGGGGGCATTCTTATTTTGATGAAGGAGAACACAAAAATACAATTTTCTTCCTGAATTAAATTTAAGTATCTCAATATCTACACTAGGATGTCAGTACAGTCCTTAAATAAATTTAGTAACATGTCCCTGTGACATTTCAAGTCATTTATGTCTCTATTCATCATTTACTCTTTCAGTTTTGCATTTTCAACTTATAGTATTATAAAACTTGATCTCAGATTAGCTATTTTATGACTGTTGATCATGACGTGGTAGTGTTATTTTACTGACTTCAATCCTGAAGACAAGAGGAAGATTAGAAGTTCAAAGGAAAAAAAAAGAAGTTCATATATACTAATTTAAAAATCAACCCACATTTCAAAGTAAAACAAGAAATATTTGAATAATTGAGATCAAGATTCTCAGGAAAATGACTAAAGTACTGGAATTTGTGTGTAGGAATCTTTGAGGAATGCTCTTCCCTGTTGGGTAATGAGAGAAGGTGGTCTGAGCATAAGAAATGGAAGTTCTGTGTATCACATCAACAGAAGCTCTGAGGATCCCATAGTGGGGGAGAAAATCAGACAGAACCTTCAGAGCTGTCTGGGGCCAAACAAGGAAAACTATGTCTCCATGACTCTGCTTCATCCACCAATGAGCAGCCAGGGTTTGCCTTTGTTGAAGGTTTGTAAAACAGGGTGAGAGAGCTTACTTCAGCAGAGGAAAGTGCACTAAGTGATACAGAGATTCAAGGCTGCCACGATGAATGATCAGAAAAATGGCATCTGGGCAGCACACCGCAGCATCCATGACAAGAATGAAAATTTTCAACAGCCTTTTATGTTGACTTTAGATGAAATGATTTGAATTTTAACATTCTAGGATAATTATGTCAGAGTCAAAACTGTTTCAAAACTGTCACAAGACAAAATTCAGAGAAAGATATGACACATAAAACATTGTCTTTAAAAAAAAAAGTCCAATGACGTGTAATTAACTTGTAATTCTAATACTCACCAAGCTGAGGCAAGAGGAGTCAAGGTCAACCAGGGCTACACTATGAGAAACTATCTCAGGAAAAAAAAAGTAATCTATAAGAATCTAATCATCTTTGATACTGTGACAAGTTCCACGCTGCCACGTCTCTGGACCTCTGAACTTTAAAATCATTCTTAAGGACTCATCTCTGAGTCACCCAAGTGAGAACACTGAAAAAAATGATCTTTGCTCTCTAAATTTTACATTTCAACCTGGTGACCCGATCTCTGGATTGTCATGTAAGTTGTTTCATAATGAGCAAGAGCTCACTCAAACAGGACATGAACGGGCCGGGAGGTGGACTAGGGCAGGTGGAGAAGACTGTGCGTTTATTATATTTAGAAAATCACATTATATTTAGAAGATACGTGTCCTAAGGAACTGACTGATCTTTGGAGAGGTGCTTTGTGGGTGATTTGGAATAAGCCTGCATTAATTAAGAGCTCCAGTGATTTCTTTCTCTCCTGCACCTCTACCCAGAAGCTGTTCAATGCATCTCCCAAGAACAATGAAACCCAACCAAAGAACATCTAAAAATAGGTAAGAGCAAAAAACGTGCCACTTTCCAAAAACTATACTAAGATTTTTTTTTCTGGGTTAGTTGTGAAAATAATTATGCTTATTTACTTCAAGATGACTTTTAGAGTTTCTTGTCACATGTACTCATCTGGGGGGTCACTTTCTGGGGTGTGCATGTACTAAAACAGCATGCCTCCAAGTGAATAATCTCTACACCTCACATGCATATATACACAGAAATCGTTAAGGAATGCTAGCCTCCAAAATTTGGAAAGATACTTAACAGCAGAAATAGTATTCATTTTTTGCTTCAAAGTCATAAATTGAAGAGCTGGGGGAGTAGCTGGGTGGCACAGTGCATGTTACATGGAAAAACCCCCGAGTTTAATACCCAATTCCCCCCAAAAGTCAGATAGAGTCATGAAGTAATGTCATTGACAAAGGGGGCTCTCCATTTTCATCAAATACTAGAAGAAGGTGAATCTGCTGTAGAAAAAAAATTGAAATTGTGTCTAGCAGCAGTTGTTATGGAAATGGGACATTGTACACATTCTGCCAGGTGGAGGCAAAGAGGTTCTTCATACAATTGTGTGTGCCCTGGTACACACACAACAGGCCCAGATCTGTACACTATAGTCTTTCCAGGTTCAAGATATCTGTCTATGAGTAGCTTATACTTGAGGACACAGATTCAGGGGATTTTGATCAAGGTACGTTGTGCACAAGTATGGAGGTTGTCAAAAAAATGGTTTTTTTTTACTATTTTTATTTATTTATTTGCAAGCCAAGAGAGAGAGAGAGAGAGAGAGAGAGAGAGAGAGAGAGAGAATTGGCATGCCAAGGCCTCTAGCCGTTGCAAATGAATTCCAGGTGCATGCACCATTTTGTACATCTGGCTTTACGTGGGTACTGGGGAATCGAACTCCATTTGTTAGCCTTTGCAGGCAAGTACCTTAAATGCTGAGTCATCTATCCAGCTCAGAAAACAGTTTTCTTTAAAAGAACATAGATGCACACACACTAACAGAAGTCACAAAAAAAAGACTGATAAATAAACCAGGTCATTAAGAGATAGCATATGTTAGCCAATAAGAGCAGATATCCAACTGCACTAAACAGTACATCCTCCCTCATGCTGTAGTTACTTTTGCATTGCTGGGACAGAATGCCCTTTGATGTCATGTGTTAAGCCCCTTGCAACTAACTCCAGATCCAAAAGCATTGATGTCTCTGTATCCATCCCTGCCCTGATACCATGAACCTGGGTCATAACAGCTTTCATGCCAGGGTGCACTTTTGGTCTAAGCATTGTGTTTTTTAGGAGTGAAGTTATCCCTAGAATGTTTCCCCATCTCCAGGGCCAGGTGGCTGCTGCTGATGTTTCTGGTGAAGACAGAGCTGAGGTGACAGAATGAGGCCACACCCTCCTTCAGTCCCAGCACTGACCTCACCCAACTTAGAAGGGAGCCCTGAACTCAGAGCTGGGGCAGAGGCTGATATCCCCTACCACCCAGAGAGCTGAAGCATAACAGCATCTGGAACTCCAGCTATTTCACTCAGCACAAGATGTCTTAGGGAAGATTGTAGTTCTAACCTATTGTCCCAGTTGAGGCAGGAAAACCTAGAGTTTAAATCTTGCCTGGGCTAGAGTGAGTTCAACCAGCTTGTACAACTTAGTGAGACACTATCTGAAAAAAAGTACAAAGAGAACTGAGTATATGGCTCAATGGTTTAGTGGTAGAATGCTTTCCTAGCGTGTGCAAGGTCCTAGGTTCAATCCCCAGTACAGCAAAAAGAAAGGGAAGGAAAAAAGAAAAAAAAAGTTACCCAGGAGCCCAGGGCATTAAGTACATACCATCAGCCCTTTAGCTCCAGAATGAAAAATGGCATGCATGCTAATTGCACATTTGTAGAAAGTAAAATGAAAAGAAAGGGCTCAGTAGCAGAGCACTTGCCTCACATGGGCAAGATTCTAATTCAACCTCTAGAGCTCCAAAAACAGAAGAAAACAAACAGAAAAAACACAGCCTTTAATTTCAGCACTTGGGTGACATCTCCATAGTAAACTGAAGGCCAATGAGCTACATGAAATCCTGTATTACTGGATATTTTCTAGAGGAACAGAAAGGATAAAATGAATATATTATAAGAGCATTTAATAGTCCTCTTGGCTTACACAATACAGGCCAAGCAGTTCAACAGCAGCTGTCTACAGACTGGAGAGTATGGGAACCTGAAAGTGTTCAGTCCATAAAGCTGGATGCCTCGGCTGTCCCGACCTGGTGGTAAAGCCTGGAGGGTTCTTGGAAAGTTGCTGGTTCAGTCCATGTTGGAAGGCTGAAGATACTGGGTTCTGGTGTCTTCAAAGAATGGCCCCAACAGGGAATGTGCACTCACCAAGTGAGAGGTGAAAGGCAGGCAGGGAAAAGAGGACCTCTTCTTCCTGGGAGCTGCCCACTTTGAGAGAAGATCTTCCTCCCTCAGTTAATCTTCTTGGCCAAGAAGTATATCTCTTATTTGATTCTTGATCCAATCAAGTTGACAATAGATGTTAACCATCACAGATCCTGTCTCAAAATACCAAAAGGAGGAAGGAAAGAAAAAGGGAGGGAAGGTGGGAGATTCCTTTTTTAGGTTTAAGACAGAACTTGTTTTCTAGGTCTGAAGTACATGTAAGTACCTAGAAAAATAATCTAAAAGGTAAATTTTGTGATTTTAATGCATTCTATGAATCATTGCTATTCTGCTATGACTGAGGCATCTTTTGTAATAAGATGTAATAAGAATATATACTAAACAAGTTTACCGTAGAAAGAATAATCAGAGAAGAATACTTTAAATGAGAAGGATGGAAATCCCATGGCTTTATCAGTAGACTATCTGGCTTTTAGTATTTGGCATTCTTTAAAAATGAATGGTACAGAGCTATAGTGACTGGTTTTCAGGAAATCTAAACTAGAACCCAACATAAAGGCAATTAGTGATGCTTTCAGATAGGGTGCCTCTAATAGTTTCCTTGTTGCTGCAACAAAATATGAAAGAGGCAGGGTTTACTTGGGATGACACTTTGAGGAGATTTGAGTCCATTGTGGTGAGGAAGGTGTGGTGGCAGGAGAATGAAGCAGCTGGTCACATTGCCTCCACAGACAGGAAACAGAGGGATGATATCATGGACTGGCACTACCCGCATTCAGGATAGGTCTTCCCACCTCATCAGCGTAATCTAGAAACTTCCTTATAGACATGCCCAGTGATTTGTCTTCTAGGTGATGTAGAGTCTGTCAAGTTGACCATCAAGATTAACTACCACAAGGGGTAAGGACAATAATCATAGCTACTAAGTTCTGCAAATGCTGGACACCCAAAATACCTTTGAAAAGTTGGTTAATAAACTAAATAAAATGTATGACTTCCTAATCTTGTCTTGATTATAAAATATTTCATAATCTTTCTGTTCCCAGCAAAGCCATGGCTCATGGTCTCAAGAAGCACCTGAAGCAAGTAGCAACTCCAAGACCAGGGTGTCTGCTCCTCATCCATCCGCTGGTCCCCACAAGTTGAGAGAATTTCTGCCTCTCATCATTTTCTTAAGGAACAGACTTAAGTATGCCCTAACCAGAAGACTTGCATGCAGCACTTCATTAAGATTGACAGCAAAGCCAGGACTGATATAACCTACCCAGCCGGGTTTATGGATGTCACCAGCATTGACAAGACTGGAGAGAATTTTCATCTGATTCATGATGATAGAGGATCGCTTTGCTGTTCATCCTATTACTCCTGAGGAGGTCAAGTATAAGGTGTGCAAAATGAGAAAAGTCTTGGTGGACACAAAAGAAATCCTTTGTCATGGTTTGATCCAGGTGTCCCCCACAAACAAATGGATGTGTTCTGATAGATCCTCAGCTGATGGAAGTTTGGGTTTTACAACCTCGATGAAGCTGTGTTGTTGGGGGCAGGCTTATGGGGTTATAAGCCAGTTTTCCCTTGTCAGTGTTTGGTACACCTTCCTGCCGCTGTTTGCAGTGCTGTGTTGGAAGTGATGTCCACCCCTCTGCTCATGCCATCATCTTCCCTGCCAGGATGGAGTCTCCCCTTGAGTCCATAAACCAAATAAACCCATACCTCCACAAGCCACTTTTGCTTGGGTTCTTTCTGCGCAGCAACTAGAAAGCTGACTGCAACATCCCTCATCTGGTGACCCATGATGCTCCTACCATTCTCTGGTCCCTTCACTAAGGTGAATGACACCATTCAGATTGATTTGGAAACTGGCAAGATCACTGACTTCAAGTGTGACACGGGTGACCTGTGTATGGTGAGTGGAGGTGCTCACTTGGGGAGAATTGATGTGACCACCACCAGAGAAAGACAGCCTGGCTCTTGTGCCGACATCAACGGCTTTGCTTTCATACTTTCCAATATCTTCATTATTGGCTAAGGCCACAAAGCATGGACTTTTCTTCCCCAGGGAAAAGGAATTACCACTGCTGAAGAGAGAGACAAGAGGCAAGCAGCCAACAGAGCAGTGGGTGAAATGGTCTCTGTTGGAGATGTTTGCACTCTCACATCAAGTCTGGGTATCAGACTGATGCTGGAGAGGGTGTTTTTACTAAAAAATTAAACAGCATAATGAATTTAAAAATGTCATAAATAGAAATGATAATTTTACATTTACACTTTAAATGAATCTTCTTTGGGGAAAAAAACAATCTAACCATGAAAACTAAGCTCTTAGGGCATTTTTGAGACATTCCCTATCGATGTTACTCTCTTACCCAACTTATAAACTATGACATTTTAATTGTGAACCAGAAATCAATTCCATTTGCCCTCCTTTCAACAGAATTCCATATGTACAAAAATGAAACGTAAATACAGCTGCACCCTGCTCACTAGAACAGGTGTATGTCTGAAACGTTAATTAAATATTATAATAGAGAAATGTGTTCTGTCATACACCGGAGTGCTGCTGGCCTGCTTTTTGCATTCTAATAAGTATATTTTTAAACTCTGTTTTAGACAAAAAAACACTTCCTGTAAATGATATTCCAGGCCTTGTGTATGCTAGGCAAAGGATCTACCACTGAATGGCAGTCCAGCCCTTGGTTTTTGTTGTTGTTGTTTCATTCTACAGCCAGAACTGGCCTCAAACTCTGGATCCTTCTACCTCCACCTCTGAGTGCTGAGATTATAGGCATGTTCCACCAAGGTTGAACTATCTTAAAGTTGATAGATAGATCCATAGATAGAAAGATAAAGAGAGAGAGAGAAAGTAGATATAAAGATAGTTAATAGATAGATGGATGGATAGGTAGAATGAATGAATTTTCATAGCTGAATTATCTAACTGCCCCAAACAAAACATTTCAAGATTATTTAACTCCTAAGAATTTTAAATAACTTCTCAAACATTGAAATAAGCTATGTTGTTAATGGTTTATAATAATAAATAGATAAATAAAATGAGTTTTGTCTAAGACCTTTAAATAGTTGTTTTTTTTCTTTTAATTAACAGTGCTTCCCTTGATCATCTGCATTTCTACTTCTTACCTGGTTTCTGTAAGTAGCTGCTGTATCCCATAATTAAGCCTCTATTATTATTGTTTCAAAGAAATTTGTCTCTCCATATGTATCTCGCTTCTATGTCTCTGCTTACAAATAAATAAATAAATTTTTTTAATCATGGTAGAGCAATGACTCAGTGGTTAAAGTACTTGCCTGCAAAACCTAATGACCAGGATACAATTCCCTAGCACCCACATAAAGACAGATTCACTGTGGCACATGTATCTGAAATTCATTTACAGTGGCTGGAGCCCCTGGCACACTCATATTCATTCCCTCTGTCTCTCTCTCTCTCTGTCTCTCTGTCTCTCGCTTGCTTGCTCGCTCTCTTGCTCTTGCTCTCACTCTCACTCTCATTCTTGCTCTCTCTCTCACTCGCTCTCTCTCCATGTAAATAAATATGTAAAAATATTTTATCAAAAAAATGAAATTTGCAAAACCATGTGCATGAAGTCCATGTGTACCCTGTGGGTATGTTACTCCATCACAAGGTGAATATCTTATAAGACCCCAGTACAGGAGCTGGAGAGATGGCTCAGGGGTTAAAGGCACTTGCTTGCAAAGCCTAATGACCCAGGCTTGATTTCCCAGTAGCCATATAAAGCCAGATGCACTAAGTGGTGCATGTGTCTGAAGTTCGTGTGCAGTGGCAGGAAGCCCTGGTGCACCCATACTCACTTTTTCTGTCTGCCTCTTTTTCTCTGTCTCAATCTCTCTCACAAATAGATATAAATAAATAAATAAATATTTTAAAATTATTTTTATTTATTTGCAAGCAGAGAGATACATACAAAGAGAAAGACAGAAAGAATGGATGTACCAGGGCTGCTAGCCATTGCAAAGGAACTCCAGATGCATGCACCACTTTGTGCATCTGGCTTTGCATGGGTACTGGGGAACTGAACCGTAGTTAGGTTTTGCAGGCAAGCATCTTAAGCACTGAGCCATATCTCCAGTCCATAAATATTTTGTAAAACACTGCAGTGCAACAGTAAAACTAGTAACTGATATTGATACAAACCATGGATTTTATTCATATTTTTAATTGTACATGCACTTTTGTGGGTGTATTCAGTTCTATGAAATTTTAGCATATGTGGGCTTCACATCCGCAGTCAATATATGAACACCTGCTCACTTTAAAACACCCTTGTGTTACTCCTTTAGGAATACCCTCCCCATTCCTAACCCCTAACAGCTAATAACTAATAAGATAGATAGATAGATAGATAGATAGATAGATAGATAGATAGATAGATAGATAGATAGATAGATAGATAGATAATAGATAGATAGATAGATGATAGATAGACGAATAACTTATCTCACTCTCTATGATGTTATTTAGCAATTTTTATTTAAGTAGAACCAAGTAGTATATAGCTGGTTGAGACTGACTATTTCATTTCATTTAATATCATTTCCTCAAGGTTTGTACAAATTATTGTGTGTAGAAATAAACAGTCCATTTAAATTTTCATTGTTGAATAGTACTTCATAGTTTGGATATGTACCACATTATTTAACCATCCATTCAGCAAAGGACATTTGGACAGTGTTTATTTAGCCTTTGGCTATTACAAGTAAAGCTGCTGAAACATTCACATGGAAGTGTCTATGTGAGTAGATAACTTTACATGTCTTTGGTTTTCATTGTGCTATAAGAGTTCAAGGTTTGGGTATATGCTAGAGCTACTTAGACTTTGAAAGGAATTGCCAACCTATCTTCCAGAATGGCTGAGTGGTGGTGTCATTAGTAGCCTCCTAGTAGCCACATAAATGGGATCCTGTTGTATAATCTTAGCAGTGCCTGCTGTGGCTACTTTTCAAGTTAACTATTCTGATAGTGTGTGGTGAAACTTCATTATGGGTTTAACACAGCTCTCTTTAAAAGCTAACATTCATCTTTCCAGAGGTATATTTTTCATCTGTACATCCTGTGATGGAACATTCATTCTGATCTCTTAGTCACTTGCTAACAGATTGTAAGTTTTTTCATTCATGTTGAATTTTAAAGACAGTTAAATGCTGTATGCTAGAGAAATCCTTTATCAAATATATTTTTTCTTTGTCATTTGTCTTTTCATTATCTCAGCAGGGCCTTTCATGTTGAAAGTTTATAATTTTGATGAAATATAATTATCTACTTGTTCTAAAATGTTTTTTGGGAACTTTGAAAGGACAACAATTTGAAAACAGATTCCTGAGCTGGTGGGGGCAGTTCAGTGAGAAAGCACTTGCCTACTGTGCGCAAGGCCATGTTTGATCTCCACTACCACAAAAATAATGTTCCTAAAGCCAGATTCGTGGTCCCCATCCCACAACTACTAAATAAAAATCTCTAGTGGTAATCAGTAATATAGTCAGGAAGTTAGTGATTGTATTGTTCTTTCAAAGTCTACCAACTGCTACTAATTTTACATAGGTATACATGTAGATCAAATGTATACATCAGTCATGCATTGCTTGCTTCATTTAAAGCAATTCAAAACTGATTTGGCTCCAGGTATGGTTGCTGTAATCCCTACATTTTGGAAGCTGAGGCAGGAGGATCAGCATGAGTTCAAGGCCAGCCTGGAATACAGAGTGAACTCCAGGTCAGTCAGCCTGAGCTAGAGTAAGACCTGATCTCAAAAAAAAAAAAAAAAAACTAACCTAGATTTGTGACATTTTTAAGACCATTAAAAATATGACCAAATAAAGACACTTCTAGAAAGGAAGCCACCCTCTCTATCCACTCTTCTGGAAATATCGACGGTATTGGGATGAGCCTCCCTGTATATCCTCAAACACTGCCCACTGCCCTCTAACTCGCATTCTTTCTTTTTTTCCTCACAAGGATCCAGAAATCTGGAAAGGAAAATTCTCTCAGAACCTTTAGTCTCTCACTTACCCCATAGAGAGAAGATATTACCACATCAGAAACCTAAGGGTGAAAGTTCTTTCATTATTACAAAATGACAGGATCTTTAAATTTGAGCAACTCAACTTAGCCACTAAATTTACTGGTTATTATAAGCACATTGACCATAAGTCCTATTAGAAGTTCAAACCTTTGTGTGTTCAGATAGAATCTGCCCTATTTTCAGTCATCTAACCTCCTTACCTAATTATCTGCTTATCCATATTTGACCTGGAAATTTTTTAACTTTGTTACTAAAAAAAATTCTAAGTAACAATGTGTTAAACTTCAAATACTGGCAGTTTTATAAAGAAAAGCAAGAGAAACCTGTTTTGTTACTTCTTATGCTCTCTCATGTGGAAATAAACTTTTTGTTTTAAGGTTTGGTTTGGTTTGGTTTACTGTTGGGATTTTGAGATAGGGTCTCATGTACTCCAGTTTGATAACAAACTCGCAATGTAGCCAAAACTGACCTTAAACTCCTAATTCTCCTGCCTCGACCTCCCCAAGTGCTAAGATTACTAGCATGCATCACTACACCTGGCAACATCTTTGAACTGGTTTTGATTATTTTCTTGTGAACATTCATATTTGTTTTCGTTAATGCATATGTGTGTGCATGCATATATGCAGCCTGTTCATGTGGATGGTGGGTACATGTGTATTGCAGGTACATGTGTGTGATTGCCTGTGGAAGCCAGAAGACACCATTACTTGTCATCCCAGGAATGCTAGCCTCCTTCTTTGAGACAGGGCTTCTCATTGGATTTCACACACTAGACTAGACAGCTAGCCTGCAAGCTTTAGGAATCCTCTATCTCTGTCTCTCCGGTGCTGAGATTATAGACACGGGCATGTTACATGGATTCTAGGGACTGAGCTCAGATCCTTAGGCTTACAAGACAAACACTTTATTGACAGAGCTATCTCTCCAGGCCCTCCACGTCTGTTTTTAAATATCTTATCATTGTATTGGTTGTGTAGAGCTGTTGTAACAAATTATCACAAAGAAGGTCATTTAAAACTATAGAAATTCATTGTCTCGAAGTTTTGGTGGATAGAAGTCCCAAACAAAGGTGCTCACAGGATCCCACTCATACCCAAGGCTCCTTTGTGCTTCTGACCATCCCATTACTCTGATTTCTATCTTTATTTTCTAAGGACTAACTTTCCTCTGGGCGTGTCTTCTGTGTCTGTATGTTCATGTGGTCTTCTTATAAAGAAATCAATCATCAGAGTTAGTGCCCATAATAATGTAAAATGGTTTTTTATGTAAGACCGCATACTGAAATTCTAGGGTACATGCGGATTTTCGAGGATATAGTTAACACAATTGATGTTAAGGGTTAGATGTTTTCTGTCAATTGCTGAAATGCCTGGGTATTATTTCACTAAACACCTCCCACTAGTGTTTTCTTTTCTATGCAATATGATGAGCATCATTCCACTCCCTGGAGTTGACCTCAGCAGCTTCAAATGACATTCGTCTATTTTGTCCATCAGCCATAGACTTTATCCCGTGCCTGCTTTTTATGCAATGACTTCCACTTCTCAGCCTCTCTCAGCTTCACACGGTTTTCCTATTAAAAAGATTTTGAACAATTATCCACTAACGTTGAATATGCAGTGTTAACATTTCCATACAGTTTTACATTATGGCAATGTTCTGTGAATGATGGTCAGGCCATTCAGTGGAGTTCAGTTGGACGTCTTTCTTTACAGTCCATTAATTTCATTCTACTTAGGATTATATTTTCTAAAGTACTTGGACATATTTCTCTTTCTCTGTTTGTTTTTTTTTAATATTTTTATCTATTTGAGAGCAGAGAGGGAGTGTGGGGGCATGCCTCTAGCTGCTTCAAACAAATTCAGATAGAGGTCCTACTTTGTGCATCAGGCTTTATAGGGTATTGGGGAATCAAACACAGGCCAATGAGCTTTGTAAATAGTCTCCTTCCATGAGCCATCTCCCCAGCCCAGCCAGAGTTCCTTTTTAGTTTTCTCTTCCAAGGTAAGTTCTTCACGAACTTTTCAGTCTCACCTTTCAAGTAGGTAATAGTTATCTGCCGAATTGATATGATTACCATGCTGGGAATTTCCTTCACTCTATATTTGGAGGAATGTACTCCTATCTGAACCTCATGCTTTTATCTATTATATTATCAACTATTTTGGGATACAATTTAGAAACAATAATGGATCCATTTAAACACAGCTCAATGGGTTTTGACAAATCTGTAAAGTTGTATATAGCCACCAACATCAAGATTTCCATCACACAGAAAAATTCCCTATGTGTTCTTGCATTCAGCCTTGAACCTGCAGCCAGATGAAACCATTTTGCCACCACAATACAAGATGGACTAGCTGGAAAGAAGGGATTCAGTGGAGGGGGGAGGGGAAAAAGGATGATGATCACAATGTATTGTCTGTATGAACAGAGGTTGTCAATAAAAAGGTTTTTTTAAAGAAGGCTTTGCCATCAAATTAGATCTAAGTTGAAGAAAATAAGAAACATTTCATTTCATATATGTTCAAGACCATCATTCTAATCTAAATCTACATCTTATATATCCTTCTCTTTCTCTCTAGAATATCAAATTCTGAAACCATGAGATTAACTTCTATATCTGAAAGAGAGAGAGAAAGAAGGAAAAAGAGAGAGAAAGAGAGAGAAGGAAGGAAGAAAAAGAGAGAAAGAAAGAAAGAA